>JAQZBX010007105.1:0-51427 GCA_029593785.1 Cabassous unicinctus
TCTGATGTATCCCTTCTTCCCTCAGAGCTAACACCCAGGAGAATGGAGGCAGGCTCTAGGACAAAGTACAGAACATATAACTTTATCAGTGATGAGAAAAGGGAAATAGAGGGATCCTTTCTTTATACAATGAATCCTAGGTTATTTGACTCTTCCTGCCCAGTACTTATTTAGAATGAAAATGGGGGTGGGGGAGGGGAGGAACAGACAAAATTAAAGTGTCTCATCATTTCTAGCCAATGTGATAGTAGGTCCTTGAGAAAAGGCTCAACAACATATTGCTGAGAGAGAAAAAGGTCTCTGTTTTAGCCTGCTAGGCTGCCAAAAGCAGTATACCAGAAATGGGTTGGTTTTTACAATGGGATATATTAGCTCACAAGCTTACAGTTCCAAGGCTAAGAAAAAATGCCCAAATCAAGGCATCTTCAGGAGATGCCTTCTTACTGAAGACCAGCTGCCAGCAATCCTGACTCTCTGCCACATGACAAGGTACATGGCAGTGCCTCCTGTTCTCTCCCTTCTCTTCTGGATCTCATTGCTTTCAGCTTCTGACTTCTTGGCATTCTCTTTTAGCTTCTGTAGCTTTCTCTCTGTATTCATTGCATTTATAAATGACTCCATTAAGAGGATTAGGATCCACCCTGGGCCATCCCTTACCGAAATAACCTAATCAAAAGGCCCTTAACTGAAGTAACCTAATCAAATGGTCCTACTTACAATAGGTTTACACCCACAGTAATGTATTAGCTTTAAGAACATGATTTTTCTGAGGTCCATATAGCTTCAAACCATCACAGTCTCTAAGGTTGGGGTGACATTAAACTCAGAATTGAGGGCTATCCTACAGTTCAGAGCAAAGAGTCCTTCAGAAAAAAAAAGTCTCTATTTTATAATGAACCCACCTGAGTGAGGCTCCTGTGTTCATTAACTGTAAATGGCAAGACCAGCTCTAACAAGGAGGATATTCTTGCCCTGCCTCTGGGCTACTGAGGAAAATATGAACTAAACTTTCTCCAGAGACTATAAATGACATTGGAATGCATACTTCTGCAATTTTTTCACTGAAATTCTGTGATTTGTCTATAGAATGTTTAATTGTTGGCTTTTCAATACCTCCCCTTCGCCCCATGTTCTGAATAAAATCAAGCTAACACAACTCTGGAAAAGAAACCTGAGGTCCTAAGGACATGGTGTAGATATTCAGTGTAAAGTGTTCACCTACATAGCATAGTCTATAAAGGGTTTCACCTGGGAGATTCATACTATGATTGGCATTTGCCTTGGCTATTTACCTGTGATGCTAAATAATTTTTTCCTGAGTCCAGTGATCCTAGAAAACAACAAAGGTTAAGGAACCCACTCACCCTTTGAATTCTGGAAAGTAGCTTACTGCAAAGAGCCACCCTTTCCCATATGACCTAAAGCTAAGACTCAGGGATGCCCCTTTGATTACCTATGACAAGACCACCCACAGCCCCTCCAAATTCCCATTCTTTGCCTCATAAATGATTAGCTAAATGCTTGTCCCCACTAATCAATCATAACAAAATGTTTCTTAACCAAACTTTGGTTATGCTTCTCTCCTTCTTCCAGACTCCTGAACCTCCCAGGAAATAGGCTGCTTCAGCATAAAATAGTCTCATATCTACTACCTGATCATGCCAACCTTTCATCGCACTTTCCTACACCCAGTTCTTTCCTCTCTATAAAAGAAAAACTCTTTTTTGCCTAACTCTTGAGATGCTTGCTGATCTAGGGTCACAGCATTCTCCCTATTGTAATAGTCCCTTTCCCTTTACAATAATCCTTTCAAATAAAGTCTCTCCTTACCAAATTCAGGTTTGTTTTTTGACAGTACCAAACTATAAGTAAATTGTAGAAGCACTGGTTTTGGATTCAAATCCCTCATTCTCTGTTTACTAGCTGCAAAATGATGAGAAAGTGACTTTATCAAATTGTACCACATTTCTTTTTCATCTCTGAGATGGAGCTAACACTAACACCTAGTTTATGGAATTGTTTTGATGATTAAATGAATTAATATACATAAAGCACCTAGAACAGTGCCTAGCACTAAATAAACACTATCTATTATTGCATTATAGTTGGATTCAATTTGGTCATACACTCATATACTCATTACTTCCTATTGAGATAGATATGTGTTTTAGTTTGCCAAAGGGCTACCAATGCAAAATACCAGAAATCTGCTGGCTTTTATAATGGGGATTTATTTTGGGTAAAAGCTTACAGTTCCAAGACCATAAAATGTCCAATTCAAGGCATCAGCAGAGATGCTTTTTCACCAAAGTTAGCTACTGTTGATCCTGGCATTGTTGCCACATGGTGAAGCAAGATGGCCACTGATCTCTGCGGAAGTCTTTGCCTTCCCCGGAGCTCAGCTGTGAACAACCAGGCATAGGGCTTCTCTCTTACTGGGCCTCAGCTCTTTGAGCCTCTAGGGGCTTCTGTTTTCCCCACAGTCCTCTCTTTCACATTGCATAATCAAATATGCCAGCTTTCTTTTCCTCTTGAGCTGCTCCATGGGCCCAGCCTCTTGGGGCTTCCTGCTTAAGCGATTCTCTCTCTTATATGCCAGGATTAAACATGGCAGCTTTCTTTCTTTTTGGCTGTCTGTCTGTGTGTTCATTTATACCAGACCCAGCCAAGGGGGCAGGGACTCAACCTGAGTCACACCCTCACTGATGTAGTCGTGACAGAAGCCCTAAATCGATCCTTTTTTTTTTTTTTGCGTCATCTTGTTGCATTAGCTCTCCGCATGGGCCCACTTTTGCCTTCACCAGGAGGCCCCAGGAATCAAACCTGGGACCTTCGATATGGTAGACAGGAGCCCAATTGCTTGAGCCACATCCACTTCCCCCTAAATTGATCTTATCAAGTAATCTAATCAAAGGCCCATCAACTGAATTTAATGCAATCAAAGGGTATCAAACCCAGAAGAATAGATTAGTTTACAAACATAATCTTTCTCTTTTTGGGATTCGTAAAATAATCTCAAACTGCCACAATATGAGAGACTTTTTTTCTCTACCTTAAAGATAGTTCATTAATTTTATTCATTCATTTCTTCACTCATTCATTCAACAAACATTTGTCTCTGACAGGCAGAGACTAGAGGTAGGCCTTCTAGGAGTTATAATTTACTAAGTTTAAAGAAACTAGTAGGGAGGGGAAAGCATTGCAAATGAAAGTTTAATTTCATTAAGAGATTTCTCACAACTGTGAAGTGGTTGTGCATTTATCTTTCTAGCAGGGACTGTTCTCATTCTCTAACAGTACTTTTAATAGGTAGATATACCCACAGGCTTTTGTACTCCATTTGAAAAGCTGTAGTGTAGGTTTTCCCAATACTGCCATTAAAATTCCCTAGTATAAAGTGTGTGTTTTATCTTGGCTATAAAAATAAAATTCCTTAAAGACTGGAACTTGGCAAATGTAGCTTGATTAACGTGGGATATTTTTATTTTATGCTCAAAGGAAGGCAACCTGCCCTGGTGAATCAAGCTGTTTTGAAGTCAGAAGAATGGCCTTTACAACTCTGTCATTGACAGTTACATTTGAAAATTTCCTAAGTTTCTCCTCATCCAAAAAACATAAAGAATAGTTTCTGCCTCATATTTCATTATAATGAAGATGAATAAAAAGATTTAATGTTATAATGAGCCCTAATTCTTACACCTGCTACCTCAGGAAGGATACCCGGAAATACTAGTTCTACTTGCTTTCTTATTCCACATAATAAGAGCAACAAAATATAATCAACCCAGCCTGATTTAGACATGTGCAAATGGCAAGTGTCAGAGATAGAACTTTCTGGCAAAAGGCCCATTCTAAATGAATTCAGACATATTTGTCCACAGTGAAAGATGGATAGAGTGAGGCTAACCAGTTCAAATATTTTGTTTTGTTAATTGTGCATCTCCATCGATCTTTCACAAATTATCTCCTCACAACAATTTACAACGTTAGGAAATAAATTGCTTTGTGATACACTCTCTACCTTCCATTGCTGCTTTTCAAGGAAGCTCATGGAACACAACAAACTGATAATGCTTGCTTTTCCTCCTTGCTACTACCTTACTTACAAACACATACATACACAGAAAGAGAGAGAGAGAGGCTTAGTTATCATAACCCCAAGTCCTCTTTGGCAGAAGCTGTCCCAGGAAAATTAGCTACATAACTCCCACTATGAAGCCATGAAATTGTGCATGTCTAACCTGGACTGTGAAGTCCTGTGAAATCAGCCTATTGGTGAAAGTGAACAGTAATTCTCAAGGAACAGAATTCTCCACCTTTCTCCACAAAATCTTTCCTCATCTCTGCAGCTTGAAGATTTATCTTCTTGCTCTGAACTCCCATAGAACTTTCAACTCTGTTTATCTGGCAACCTCTTTAAAGAGGTTATATGTTCTCTGTGGGCAGAGACTGTACCTTATGTTTGTTCCCTTGTAGCAGCTAAGAAAGCTTATATAACCTAGTTAACAAATGTTTTGATTTTAGATTTCTATAAAGACAAAAAATGAATACTCCCTAACTGTTGTTAAGATATGGACAAGGGAAACCATTCCCTCTGCACACAGGTGCAATTTTCTTCACAACCTTACCTAGTGAGGTTTGGGATATATTTTATGCATATGGGTCTTGTCTGGGCCAAAAGGTATAGATGGATCAACCCCATCCTAAGTAATTACACTGTTACCAAATGAAATAGACAAAGACCTAGGAACATGGGCAGGAATCACCATTCATAAGATACTAAGATTGCCCCTATAATTATGACAGTCTAAATATTATGGTTCCATATTCAAAATGACCCTGTTACTATCATAGTTCCACCCTAGATCGGAGATCTCAGATCCTCTGCTTTTGTAAGAAGCAGCCATTCTCAACATTTCTGGTAAAAATCACAATATTAGCAAAGGTTCTTTGGATGCTAGCAACAGAAATAACTCTTGTTAATTTGTGTAAGAACTGTATAATTGGAAAGCCATTGGGCAATTCAAATGATAAAAAAAAAAAAGACTGAGGAATCCAACTGTATTCGTTTCCTACTGTTGCCATTTATAAATTACCACAAACAGGGTAGCTTAAAACCACAGAAATTTATTCTCTTACAGTTCTGGAGTGTAAAAGCTCAAAATCACGGTGTCAGGAGTACTGGTTCCTTCTGGAGACTCTGCGGGAGAATCTGCCCCATGCCTTTCTCCTAGCTTCTGGTGGTTGCCAGCAATCCTTGGCCTTCCTTGGCTTGTAGCTGCATCGTTCCCATCTCTGCCTCTATCTTCACATGCCTTCTTCCCTGTGTGTTCTCTTGTCTTTGTATTCAAATCTCTCTTTCTCTTATAAAGACACCAGTCATTGGATTTAGGGCTTGCCATAACCCAATATGATCTCATCTTAACTTTATTACATGAAAAGGCCCTATTTCCAAATAAGATCACATTTAGAGGTACTGGGGGTTAGGGTTTGAACATATCTTTTGGAGGGACAAATTTCAATCCACTATGCTAACTGAGAACAGTAAAAAACCAGGTAGCTTCTGAAGGTCTCTGCAGAATCTCAGTAGATGTTCTTCTGATAGAAAGAGTGATCTGTCTCTTCTTGTTAAGGTAGAATGATTAGATGAGTTAGGGTATATGCTCATGGCTTAGCTGCCTGAGAACAGTGAAAAAAAAAAAAGCAGGAACCTCCACTGAAGCCCACGTCTCCAGAGATAAGAGAAGCACCTAACTTCACCAAACCACCAAGACTGCACACAATGTAAGAAGAGAATTCACTGCCCCACCCCCCATCCCCCAAAATAAATCAAGAAACTTTAAGCAATGGGGAAGACGATTGTGGGTGCCTCCAAAACAACAAATATCCACTACAACCATCACTCCCCCTTTCTCTTCTTCTACAGAGGTATTAGATCTATTCTCTCCAATTCTGTTAGCCCTTAATAGAAAAAGTGGAGAAATTATGTGTGCCTGCTGTTCAGAACCTTGCCAATAAACTTGTTCCACCAGTTAGCCTAATTTTCCCAGTATATTACATTCATATTAGCTTCTAAAATAAAGATTCCACTTATTCTTCTGTGTCCCTATGTATCACAGTATGTAATCCAGGTGCTCAGTTTAGCAACATTTTGCAACATTGATACTATCCCATCTGATTTGCTTGGGAGATGAATATAAGCAATATAAGCAAAATGACATTGGCAGCTTTTAATATTTTCCAAGCTTAACAAAGAACGAAGGATACTGTAATGTGTTGGAATAAGGAGAAAGCAACTGGCTGTGCAGAGTTTATAATGCATAAACTCCCACCAAGCTGCTATCATCTCTCCATATGTTTCCTGGTCATCTGGAGCCAACTTTATGATTATAAAAATCAGGGTAATGCCTTTTCTGGACATGGTACCTGTAAGTGAGCAAATGACAAGGATGACCTATTACTTACCGAATCATCATGTCTAGTAGCTGTCATCCAAAAAACATGCCAGAGAGTCAAGATTGCTCCTGTGTTCACACAAATCTTTAAAATGAAGATTCTGCATGTCCATGTTCTGCTATTTCTCTCCAATATTTATACTTTAAAATATGGTAGCATCATAATGTATATTTACTCTGATTACTAGGTCATTTTCACTTCCCAGCTATTTGGCTGATAATTGCTATTCACTGTGTTTTCTAAATGCTAAATGTGCAACACACTAGTGCTGATGAAAGTTGTATGTTCCATTTCAGTGCTGTGCCAGGAAAAGAAGTGGGAACCACAGGGATGCCAACTGCAAAGGCTTACTCTGTGCTGACAAAACCTTAGGTCCTCATTTTTTCCATACAACATTTCAGAAGTTACAGCTGCAGTTATACTATTTAAAGTAATAGAAATAATGATTTTTGTGATTCATTTAGGCTTTTGGTTAGCCAACTAAGCCCCCAAAATTCTGAATTTTCCATGTTTTAATTGGTTCTGTACAACGAATACATAATCCAGATAACTGTCAACTCTTTCCTTCTGTGCTATGAATTTCTAGGCTAAAAGTTTGGTTATCTTTCATGCTGGTTTAAAATCATTCAGATCTCTGTACCAATTATAGAAACACACTGCTGCCTGTTAAGATGTGGCATTTCCTGCCCAATGAAAACTTTTTGAAAAAACATACTTCCTAAACTCCAATTTTAGATGCATCCTACCATCTTTTCAGTGATAGGCAAGAAAAGGAAGATAAAAGCTGAGGATGTCCTGCCTGGCTTTGTTTCCTGAGATTTAGGGTGAAGATCAGTAACAGGACTGGCAAGACCTAGTGAGTTTCATTTGCCTATGGTTTCAGAAGAGTATAAGTTCAGGTGTAGGATTCCAGAGGTGTGTGGAACAAAAAAGTCAGATACTAAGGAGTTGAAGCAGAGAGGTGAACTCATGTACCCTCCATAAATGAAGCTCCATGCTCACCTGTTTTGCTGTAGCCTTACTTTCCCAGTAAGGTGCAGAGTGCTATTCTGACCAGGGACCCTGAGTATAAAAACAGGCAGAGGAGGGGAGGGGGCAAAGTCTGACTTGGTATTCTGAAAGTCTGTTCAAGGTAGGCTACAGAATGGATAATTAGTTTCAGCGCTTTCCTCATGGGTTTGCCATTTAAATTAGGCAAACGTTGCTGGGAGATAATTACAGGTGTTCCAGCAAAACCAACATGGTAGTTTGAGAGTTTCTGATTATGGATGTAGAGGTGCCTTAGTAGCAAGGATAATTTAGTACATTTTTTTAAAAAGTCACAGAAGAAAATGAGAGACAACAAACAATTGTTTTAAAACAGAGACATAAATTCAAGAATAAGTATTGTGGGGAGTGGATGTGGCTCGAGCAGTTGAGCGCCTGCCTCCCACATGGGAGGTACAGGGTTTGGCTCCCGGTGCCTCCTGAGGAAAAAAAAAGTACTGTGCTATTTGCAGTTTGAAAAGTTAGAAACAAAGAATACAACTACTAACAACAACAAAAGCTGTTCCACAATACTGCATTTTGCAACTTCCCATTCCATCCATGCTTTCTACTGCCAAGTTCATCCTTTCCACAGCATTGTCTTTCTTCCATTGACATACAGATTATAATTACAAGGTAGCCACTTGCCACCATTCACTCTATTTTTGGTTCCAAATATTTCTGGTGGGTCTGGATTTAAACCTTTGTCTGTCTCTGTTTTTTGTTTGTTTGTTTGTCTGAAATGTCATGGAAAGAGGACTGGACTTGAGTAAAAAACATCTAATATCTAATTATTTCTTAAAACCTAAGCAAGACATTATACCTCCCTGGGCCTTGACATCTTTATTTGTAGAAGAACATCTCCTATGCCTAACTCACAGGATTATTGAGGGAATAAAAAGAGTGGAATTTAAAATTTACTTTCTCATTCGCACAGTGTAAGACCAAAAGGAGTTGGAATTTTTAAAATTATTCTGATTTTAGAAAATTTGGAAAAACAAAAGTATACAAAAACGGGCAAATTCAGTTCTTGGACTTACAGGTTTAAGTCACAGCAAGAAAGTCCAATTTCCCCTTTCTGTGCAATTCTTCACCTGGGGAAGGATTCCTCTATGAGGCAGCAGTTTCACTCACATCCATATCTCAAATTTTGATTCTCTGAATCCAGAAAGTACATGAGAAATGGCAATTCCCAACATACATTGCTACCCAGATCCTTCCTATCCTCCCCTGTGTAAGGACTACATCTTCCAAGATGGAATACGCTATATTAGTCTCCACACAAACACTCACACACACGTGCACAACTACTTTCTATTCTGATGTCCAGTTGACTCTTAGCTGCTTTCTCATAACACGTATAGAAGGACTGTTAGGAAAGGAAACATCTATCAAGACACCACAAAAGCAGCATACATAGTGGACAAAAGAATACTTTGTTTTATGGTGGATACAGAGCCTCGTGGTTGGTGTCTTAAGGTCTTCTCTGGTCAGGGTCCGTCATGATGCTGTTAGTTTTTCTCAATCTGGTTCCATCTGTTTTATGGATAGTGGAGAATGTTCCAGTTAGAAGTATTAAAGTGTTTATTAGTCATGGTGTATGCTTGAGCTATGTTTTCATCCTTTCCTGTGTGTTCATACGTATTTTATTATCAAATTAGGAGATTTAATATTTTAAGTAACCAGCAAATATCTTGCATATTGACCCAAGGCTGTGTTTTACTCAGGGATGATTATCCATTGGTTTTCATGCTAACATCACCAATGGATCTGCAAGGCCACAGCATCTTTGCCCCTGAGCATCCTCCATGATATGTGGACAGTATAGCTAGGAGGCACCCTTGGAGTGAAGACAGTGATAGATAAAAGCACAGAGCAGATATTGGAAACTTATAGGTGCCTTTGCCCTGATCTGCCTTCCTTAAAGGTTTAAGATACTCCACTATCACCTCCCCTCCTTCCAAATCAAAGTTCCTATTTCATAATACATATGCCAAAAAGGGCCACATTACCTAATATATGAATCTCTTACCCTTTAATAAGAAAAAGATAAAGTATGGGCTAAGGATCCCAAAAGAAAGAACACTAAAAAGAAATATAAATAGCTTTTAAACACATGAAAAGCTTCTAACCTCACTCATAATAAAAGAAACACAAACTGAAACTACAGTGTAATTCCATTTATCATCTCTCTGATTGACATAAATCAGAAAATTTGACAGTAAGCACTGTTATAGGGTATAAATTGATACAACCTCTATAGAGGAAAATACAGTATTAGCTATTAAAATTTAATATACTTGTACCCTTTGACCCAGAAATTCTCCAGCTAGGATTAATTGGACTAAAAATCTACATGCATAAATAAGGAAGCACAAAGAAGTTTATTGCAGCATTGTCTATAACAGGGCATTGGAAACCACTTAATGACTAGTAAGAGACTAGTTAAATGATCATGGTACATCTATACAATGGAATACAATTTATCCATTCAAAAGAGTGAGGCTGCTATATATTTATTGATCTCAGAATGGATTCCAAGATAAATTAAGTGAAAAAAAAAAGCAAAGTCTAAAACAGGTTGTTTAGTATGTTTACCATCTGTCTAAAAAAAAGGAGGGAATATGTACCTATATGCATATAGAATTTCTCTGAAATATACAGAGCAAATTGATAACAGTGGTTGCCTCTGGGAGGAGGACTGTGGTCAGGAAGGAAAGGGAAATTTCAAAATACTCTTTCACAGTGTTTGAAATAGTCTTGCCTTTTAGTGAAAAAGATGAAAGTAAAACAAAACTCTATTTCCTCTGTACAGAAAAAAAATCAGTATTTGGAAGAAAAGCAATCTGTTGTATAAATAAATAAGTTTCCTCTTAAGTGTGAGTGGCAGATAAGCACTAAGCATCCCAAGGTACCCTCAGGGGTAGACTAGGCTGTAAGGAAAAGGGAAGACCTGGAAGAGCCGAGCCGTAAGAGGTGAATCCGTGATTTGGGCCCACACTTCTGAAATACTAAAATGAATACCACTCTTATCTAAGTGCTTCATGGCTATAAACAGCTTTCACATACTTTAGGTAATCTGTATAACTACTAAAGAGGTAGACGTTGCTCCATTTACAGATTATTGAATGTAGAGCGGTTAAATGACTCACTTTAAGGCAACGATTAATATATGATGGAGTGAAATATTCTGATGTAAAATCCAATATATGCTCCATAAATATCTGCCTGGCCAGAAATAAAAGGCACATTAAAGTTGAGTATTTTAAGGAGAGTTTTATAAAGGTACTACTGACAAAGCAGAACTGTTACTACCTCTAGGCCTACTGACAGGAGCTTGGGTTGAGGAAGGAAGCCAGCCAATGCTGAACCCTCATGAAGGCGGCTAGGGGAATCAATATACTGACCACATCTCCTCTCTCTCTCCAATCACCTGTGATGGTCCTCATTGTCTGAACCCAGCTGTAACCGAGAGGGCAAGAGCACCTACTGATGTAGTCTACACAGGTCAACCTCCCAGTTTCCTAGAGCAGGTGGAACGTGGATCTGGAGGGGAAACTGGAACACGTGCAGCACAGGTACCAACCCCTGAGAGTGGAATAAGGGTTGGATGATGTAACTAAGACTGAATTATTTACATAATGGTTAAAGACATGTTACAAATTCTGTGTGATTAAAAAATTACTGAATGGATTTGAACATTCTCCCTCCACAAGCCCAGATGTGTAAGAAATATAGCATATCTTTAATTTTTGTTTTGTTTTGTTGTTTTTTTCTAAATGATTTTTTTCTTTATTTTTAAAGAAGCTTTAAATTACATAAACGTTACATCAAAAATAAAGGGGATTCCCATATACCCTATGCCCTCCCCTTCCCACCATTTCCTCATTAACATCTTTCATTAGTGTGGTACATTTGTTACAACTGATGAACTCATATTGAAGCATTGCTACTAACCCTGGTTTATAGTTCATTATGGTTTACACTTTGCACAGCACAATTTTATATGTTTTGACAAACCCCAGGAAATTGGCACCCTGTCAATGGGCCTTACTTTGGAATATATGATAACCTATCCCCCCAGTGTATCGGAGTTAGACTCACTTATAATTTTCCTACACATGGTTCTTCTGCCTCTTTTATTTGAACCTATAATTAGCACTATACCCTTTAAATATGTTTCCCAGAGACTTAGATCTTTGGGCTGTTCACATGCCTGTTTATCCTGAATCTCAGCAGAGTTGCAGCCACCTACTCTCCAGTTCATCGGACTCGCCCAGGACAACTAACAAAAGGATGACGGACAGCACCTATCCCAAAAAACAAAGTACCTACAAATGCAGGCAAGACAGTTGCATCCATCTGCCCCATGGGATCTAAGACTCCTTTCAACTGGAAGCAGAGGGTACAAAACCCTTTCCTTCTGTCCTCCCTCCCTTCCTTCTTTCCTTCCTCCCTCTCTCCCTCCCTCCCTCCCTCCCTTTCTTCTAGAGGTACCTGGGATTGAACCCAGAGCCTCGCACATGGGAGGCAGGAGCTCAACTATTAAGATGCAGCCACTCCCATATCTTTATTTTTAAGGTCAACTTAAGTTTGAGCCCAAACTCTCATTCTCCAGACTGAGGAGAAATATAAATTCAATCATTCTCTGAGCTCCTTTCCCTCAAAGTATAATAAAGGAAAAGGGTTTTATAAAAGGGCAACTAATGTATTCCCTTTAGCAGGATTTAGGCTTTCACAAAAGATAAGAAAAGCTGTTCCTTCTCCTTTCTGTCTCACCAAATCCTTAAGGACAGGAATTATAAAGCCTTGCTACCTATTTGGAATGGGATGGGTAAATAGGTAGAGAACAAACACAAAATAAATTCTCAATAAATTATCCTACCACATTATGAAGAAAGTGAGGATAAAATGTCTTCTCAGTCTGGGGAATATTCAAGGTTGGCTAAAAACAAAACAAAGTATGAGGATTTTAGAGCTGGAAAGGACTAGGGAAGTTGTCTGGGCCGTTGATTACCAAACTGATGTTATGGAAAAACAACTCTGGGGATCTGAACAGATGTGCAGTATGAAAGTAAAAGAAAAAAAAAAACTATGCAACAAAGTTTGTCTAACACAGATAAACAAAATTAACCAGGCTTCTTTCTATGGCAGACTTAACTCAGACATTTAAACACAATAGCATATTTTCCCCAAGGGGGATTCTGTATGCAGGGTCCAGGATCATTTCATGGCAAAAGCTAACTTTTGGAAAAATAGAAAAGGGCTGATTTAGACCCCAATCCTCATTTATTGAAAAGAAAGCTGAGACTCAGAGGTTAAAGTCACCTATCTAGAACTCCTAAACTACTGGCTCCCATTCTAGTGTTCTCTTACTGTAACACATTTACCATACCTCATTTATCAGATATTCTTGTCTGAAAGAAGAATTTTAAAACAGTTAAGATCAGAGAAAAGTTAAGGGCCTGATACTTATGCAGAAGACAGGGTTGATGGTGGCGGGGAGCCAGCACAGGATGAGAAGCACTTGTGAGCACTTCTGTCTTTCCTTGAGTAGCGTAAAGAGTTCAATCACATTCATCAAAGATTAAAGTGCTCTGAGCTACCCCTCCAGGATACTTAGAAAGAGATAATACCTTCTTCTCTCTTGTTCAGAAGCTTAAGTTTTCCCACCCATTTTTAATTTTCTACATCTGATACAGTTTTTCCAATTTTTCACCAGGACTTCCCCTCCAAAAACATTGGTTGTTCAGAAACATCCATTTCTCTTTCTCTGAAGAGGCCTTGGGAGACCTGAAGGCCAGGAAGAGGAGAGGACTGGGTAAATCTGAGAAAAGTCTGAAGATAAGGTTTGTTTTCAGAACTCCTGGTTTCCTGCACTGTATCATGTATCTGTAGGAATGGTTCTGAAAATGAAATAAAATGAGTTGTGGGAGCAAACCTGAATCATTCAACCCTGAGAGAAAGTATGAGTCTGGATCAGGTTCAACTCAATTCAACAAGTATTGATTGACTGTCTAGGATGTGCTATCATAGGGTTAGCAGGCTAAAAAGCAGAAAACCTACAGAGAGGAGGGTGAGTAAGGATCTTACACCTCTTGTATCTAGTGCTATCCTTTTTACCTGATTCTTGATGAACAACTTAGCCCATGACTTACAGGATATTTCTGTGGGAAGTTTTTGCCTTAACAATATTTATTCCCCCTGCCCCTGGGATGGGATAGGATACTGATTTCCTTAGGAGACACCCCTCCCACTCTCAATCCATGACATTCAGATAAAATTGAGTCTGCCCCCATTTACAGGAAGGCATGTGACCCAGACTAGTGCAGTCAAAGCAATGCATTCTTTTGGCTATAGTGATTGGTTTAGGGAGGGCATGTGATGGAATCAGAGCCAATGTGAACTAATCCTGAGACTATTTTCCAGAGCTACCAGAAGAGATGTGCCTCTCTCTGCCAGAGTATCTAAGAGGATAGATTAAGGGCCCAAAACTTCTGGCAACCATATTGCCACTAAAAGAAAGAGGCTGCCTGGGAAAAGACTTAATCCAGGGACAAGTGAAGGCCAGGACCCAAAGAGAGAACCCTGGAGATGTTTGAGCCCTTAGATCCAGCTTTGCCTGAAGTTTCCCCCACCCTTGAAATTCCCAATTACTTGAACCAATAAATTCCCCTTACTATTTAGATGCTTGAACTGGATTTACTGTCATTTGCAACCCAAAGAATCCTGATAAATTTATTCTTATTTGTGAATCATCTCCAAAATACTAAATTTCCTTTTGTTAACCCTAGTTTATTGAAAGAAAAGGGAAGCATTAAGATGTTGTATTTACTATTTTTAGATACAATTTTACAAGCATGTACAGAATCTTAAATTTCTTACCCCAATGGGAAGGAACCCACAAGTGAGTACCAAACTTCATTTGTTAATTTGGAGTGAAGGGAAGACTATACCTAAAACCATTGTTCAAGATCATGAGTTCATAGGGAATGAGAATGAAATTTAGGGTATGTTTATTAGTTGGCATATTCACCAATGGTTCTGTCAGCCCCTTTAACCTGACACATCCTGATAATATAAGCATGTTATATTATACATGTGGATACTCATCTCCCCCAATTATGTGCAGTAGGGGATTAATCAGATCCCAAAAGAGATCAGCAGTTCTTCTCACCTGGTCTAAAAGATTCTGGGATGATTTTAATCTCCTACTGCATAACACAAAGCTCGCCATCTCAATAAATCTATAATTTACTAGAGTATTTACTACGTGTCAGCCGCCATGCAAAGAACTTTACATGTCTCACTTCTCATTGAAACTTTAAAACATCCTATTATGAATACCACTACAGAGTAGGAAACTGAGGCTCTTGCAAATTAAGCAGCTTCCTAAGCTCACCTAGAAGTAGAGTGTTGGATTTGAAGCCACATCCATGATTCCAAAATCTGCACAACCACTCTAATACTTCTCAGCCTTTAATCTCATCATGGTTACCAACTGCGCTCAACAGAATCCTGTGCCAACTAACTCAAATCAGTGTCCTGATGTTCTATCTCTGCCTTGTCCCACACTGGCCTCTTCTCTCATAGGGTTATCATATGAACCCATCACATATTCACGGTAGGTACAGACATAGACACACTAGCTTTAGTGCTAGGATTCTCAAATTCCCCAAATTTCGATGATTCAATCCATCTCAAGGAAGTCTCATCCCAGGGAGATTCAGCCTTAGTGTGAGAAAAGGCAGAGAGGTATAAAGAGACTTCAAGTTCTTTATTTTGGTGTTTCAACATTTACAGTTAACTCACATGTCCTAATACAAACTCATCATCTTCTTCTTTACACCGATCTCAAGTTTTTGGGACAATTTTCCCAAAAGCAGTATCCAATTAGTTACCAATTTCAGCAGATCCCTCCTTTGAGATACTTCTATATCTTACTTTCTAATCTTACTACAACATTTATTGAATTGTCTGCTTTCCTTAGGACTTGTACTGAAATCAACTTACCCAGTTTGTCTGTCACTGATCTCTCCATATGTGATTATTCCTAGAAAATGAACTAAAAGACTCTTTTTATCACATTATTTACCACTCAAAAAATTTCATCCACTGCCATTGTTTACTGAATGGGTTCAAAAAGCATTAACACAGTTTCTAAGGACTTGCATAAACTGATCTCTGCCTATTTTTCTCTACCTTTACTTCCCCACATAAAATGTTATTCCAAAGTGTCCTGGTTGCTTGTACCTGAACTCAGATTCTTTCTCAGCTCCACGATTCTTCTCGTTTGCTCTTCATTAAATGTTCTTCCCCTTGTCTCCACCTCCAGTGATCCTCTTCCTCCTTCAAGACCCAGATTCCATTCCATTTCTTGTGATGCCCCAATCAGAAATTATTCCTTCATTCACTGAATACCTAAGGAGCTTAATGACCTTACCATTTGCATGACATTTATCACATACTACAAGTATGTTAGTGGGTCGTTCAGTCTCCCCACCCAGTATTAAACTCTTAAGAGCAAGACTCATACACATTTTAAAGCCTACTATAGTACATGGCTTAGGGCCTTGGCCATAAAAGATACTCCACAAATATGCTAAGTGAATGAATGAAATACATGAAATGGTAAAAAGCTGTGGGAGTCAGCATTTAAGATGATCCTCAAGGATTCCTGCCTCCTGGTATTCATACCCTTGTGTAGTCCCCTCTCACAATGAATAACAAATAATATTGCAGAAATGACAGAATGTGACTCCTGAGGCTAAGTCATTAAAGATATTGCAGCTTTCACTAATGCTTTCTTCCATCACTTGCTCTGGGGGGAAGGCAACTGTCACGTCATAAAGACACTCAGGAAGTCCTATGGAGGGGTTCACTTGTTGGGGAACTGAGGCTTCCAGCCAACAGCCAACACCAGCTTGTCTGAGTGAGCTATCTTGTAGGTAGATATGCCAGTCCCAATCAAGCCTTCAGATGATTAGAACCCCAGCCAACATCTTGACTACAACCTCCTGACAGACCCTGAGCCATAAACACCCAGCTAAGCTGCTCCAGAATTCCTGACCCATAGAAACTGTGTGAGAGAATATAGTTTATTGTTGTTTTAAGTGCCTAGATTTTAAAGTAAATATTAGTGACTATCATTTGTTCAGAATTCCTATGTGCCAGGCACTATTTAAGATCTCTGAACAATCCTAGTAGATATAGGCCACTGAGGCACACAAAGATTAAGTAACTTGCTCAAGGTTTCAGAGTTGTAGATGGCAGAAATGGTTTTACATCCAGGTATCTGTGGATTTATAGCCCAAGCTGTGAATCTTTATGCTATATGAGATATCATGCTTCCTCTAGGACTTGACATTATACTCAACATTTTGCAGACATCATTTAAAGGATTGAATACAAGTTTATTTAAAACTGATGACTATAATTAACTTATAGACCACCCCCAGCAACCCTCACTTGGTTACAAGATGCTCTTACCTTGCTTCCTTTGATAGTTAAAATCATGAAGTAAAGCTGAGAGGCTGTCTCATTCCAAACACCTCTAACAGACACTCTCACAGACTTAAGTGTATTTATCTCCAGCCTAGTGGGATCTGAAGCATCATTTGATTCAAGTTGGGTGCATCAAACAGTGAAGTGTGAATCCAGACTGCAATTGTTGATTTTCCAAATACAAGAAAATCCGTTTTACTCTTGTTGATGTCTGGAAGGAAAATGGCAAATAAAAAGTACAATTTGAGAGAGACTTTCATTCAGCCTGTTTTCAACAATACTGTTCAAAATCCTGAGGAAGATATGAAAATCTATAAGATTATGCCCTCAAGGAGCTCATACTCTTAACAGTTATAAGTTGATTATAACCTTTTAATGATGAATAGGCACAAATTATACTGTAAGAATCCAATAAAGTGGGCACTATATTGGATGTTTTTTCACATCTCAAGCATCCAACAAAACCTTCCATAAATTGGAAAATCATAATATCAAATTCCTTCTAAATATTAACTTCTCCAAAC
The DNA here is from genome assembly GCA_029593785.1 of Cabassous unicinctus. Classification (NCBI taxonomy): domain Eukaryota; kingdom Metazoa; phylum Chordata; class Mammalia; order Cingulata; family Chlamyphoridae; genus Cabassous; species Cabassous unicinctus. The sequence goes on from JAQZBX010007105.1 coordinate 17,511, forward strand.
ACCACAGTAGATACTTTCACATTATATCAATTTTGTTTTTAATACAAAATAAATCTGTGCTTATTATAAGTAGTGAAAAATGCAAAATCGTATGTTAAAAAGTTAAGTATCTTTCTTCATCCTTCCTCCATTCCCTATCTCCTAAAATAATCAGTTTATATTTCCTTCCACAGCTTGCCCCACACTTTCACAGAAATGTTCAAACAGAAGTATACATATTCATCAGTGTACACACACACACACACACACACACACACATACAGAGTATTTTGTAGTGTTGTCATTGTTTTATAAAAATGGGATGTCAAACACTATATATTACTCTTCTACTGAATATTATTACTTATTAAGTATGATAGACATTCCATCAATAGATAAAAGAGTTAAATAATTACTGATAAAAACTGCATAATGGTTTGAATTATGAATATACTTTAATCTACCATTCTTCTATTAATGATCATTCAGCTCTTCTCTAGAAACTTTTGCCACCATAAAAAACACCACAATTAAACATTCTTGAACATATGGCCTTACATTCTGCTTTTATTTCTACAGAACAGATTCTTTATGGTGGGGTCATTGGATCATGGATATGTGTATTTTTAAATTTTAATAGAAATTTCAAGATTATTTTTCATAGCAAAGTTGTGGCACTTCACATTGTCAAGTGTCAAAGCAATCTATAAGGATGTCATTGTCCCTATATCCTTGCCAGTATTAGATTTTACCACTTTCTGAATTGTTCTAATATAGTGGGTAGCAAATGGTATCTCCTTGTTGCTTTAGTTGCCCTTTCCTTGTTGATATGGTAAGTATTTTTATAAATATTTACAGACCAATTAGATTTTTGTCTTCTTATAATTACTTTGTCCAATTTTGTTCCTATAGTTCTTTTTGCTTTTCAATACATATAATTAAATTATATTATTTGGGTGGCAAATCATTTTTCCAGTCAATCCTTTGTCTTTTGATTTTGTTTATATGGTCTATTACCATCGAAATACTTTTATTTTTATGTGGTGTAGCAGTCTGATATTATTCATGAATTTCAAAAAAAAAAAGATTATGTTTGTAAACTGGTCTGTTCCTCTGGGCGTGATACACTTTGATTGTATCAAATTCAAAGGTTTTACATTTCCTTGATTAAATCAAGTTGAGTCCCCACCCCTTGGATGGCTGATAGAAACAGATACTCACTCAAGAAGACACACAGAAGATACACAGAGGAAGGGAGAGAGAGCTCCGTAGACACGGCAGAGGAGAGAACTTTGATCCTGTGGCCCAGAAAGAGAGATGAGCTATTTGCCTGGTATTTAGCAGTGCTGAGAAAGCCCAGAAGGAAACAAGCCCTATGCCAGCCTGTAGCTGGCAGACAGAAGAAGGCTGAACCTTTACAGAGCTCAGCGGCCATCTTGCTTCAACACGTGGCAACAAATTTTGGTGAGAAAGTACCTCTTATGGTACCTGAAGTTGGATTCTTTAGGGCCTTGTAACTGTAAGCTTTTACCCCAAATAAATACCCTTTATAAAAGCCAATAGATTTCTAGTACTCTGCATCAGCACTTCTTTGGCTGACGAATACATGCGGTCAAATATGTCTATCTTTCCCTGAGTTTGCTTTCTTAGGGAGATCCCACAAGCCTGAGATCATACAATAGTTTCCTAGATTTTCCTTAAATATGTTCTCTATCTGTTTGCATCACATTCTTTTTCTTTCAATATGCTGGAGATATTGTTCTATTATCTCCTAGCTTCCATTGTTGGAGATGAGAAGTTCAATACCTAGTCATATTTCACTTTCAAAATAACCTGTTTTTGCATGTGTATTTGTTTTGGCTTTGTACTATACTACCTGGAAACATGGAAATTTTTCTCTTTATCTTTGTGATTCAAGAATTTCACCAAGTTACATTAATGTGTGTATTCATTAAATTGTCTGGGCTTCAATAAGCCCTTTCAATTTAGACTTTATTATTTTTTAACCTATTACTTTAAAATTTTTCAGTTCTCCTCCATAAAGTTTCTCATTCTGAAATTCTTATTATTTGCATGTTAGATCTACTGGTTATTCACTCCAGGTCTCTGAGTTTTTCACTCATGATTTCTCTCTCTGTACCTTTGCTCTCTGTTGAGCTAAATCTCTTCCACTGGCTTTCCCAAGCCACAAGTTCGGTTCTAACAAGTAACCATCCTCTTATTTTCTTTGTCAATATTTTTAAATGATTTTAGTTCCCAAAAGAATTGTTTATAGTCTTGTCACAACTCATTGAAAATTCTCATCTTCTTTTTCTGTGTGGCATCTTTGAGCTGTTTCATCTACCTCAATGGTAGTCATTTATAATAGATGCTCACCTAAGAATCCCTGATTCTGTGAGGGCCCTCAGTGAGTTTATTTTTGTTTTTTTCCTGCTTATGGTTTTATGCTCCCTCAGCATCCACAGAGGTCAGGTTGTGTGACTCTCATCCTGAGTGTTTTAGTTTGCTAAAAGCTGCAGGGAGCAATAAACCAGAAACAGGTTGGCCTTTACAATGGGAATTTATTAGGCTAAAAGCTTACAGTTCTGAGGCTGTGAAAATGTCCAAATCAAAGCATCATCAGAGATGCTGTCTCACCGAAGGTCTGATGCTGGTGATCCTGGACTCCTGCCACATGGCAAGACACAACAGCAGCTCTGCTGGTTTCCGCCTTCTCTTTGTCCTTTGAATTTGACATTTTTATCACTATGTGGTGGGACATACTTTTCTTCAAATTTATCCTGTTTGGTGCTCTCTAGGCTTTTTGGATGTGAATATTCAGGTCTTTTGCTAAGTTTGGGAAGTTTCCTGTCATTATTTCTTTGGATATTCTTTCTGCCCCTTTCTTCTCTTTCTGGGACTCCAAAAATGGGTATATTTTTATGCTCTATGGTATCCCAGAGGTCCCTTAGGCTATTTTCACTTTTCATAATTCTTTTTCTTTCTGGTTCTCAACCTGACTCATTGCAATTGTCAGTTTGCGAATTCTTTCTTCTGTCTGCTCTAATATGCTGTTGAAACTCTCCTGGGAATTTTTTATTTTTATTTTTTATTTTTTTTAAGATTAAAAAAAATTTTTTTTATTTACCCTCGCCCCCACCAGAAGGTTCTCTCATCTGTCTGCTCATTGTTTGCTCGCCTTCTCCAGTAAGCATCAGGAACTGAACCCAAGACCTCCCACACAAGAGATGAGTGTCCAAAGGCCTGAGCCATATCTGCTCCCCATGGACTGCTGTGTCTGCTGGCTTGTGGCATCTGCTCATTGTGGTGGGGGCGGCATATGCTTATCTTCCTTTAGGAGGCACCAGGACCCAAACCCAGGACCTCCCATGTAGAAGGCGGGCATCCAACTGGTTGAGCCACACCTGCTTCCCACTCTTGGGAATTTTTCATTTCAGTTATTGTGGTCTTCAACTCATAGTTCTCACTGGCTCTTTTCTAAAAATTTTATCCCTTATTTAGATTCTTATATTGTTCATTCATTGATTTCTTGATATCCTTTTGCTTTCTCCTGTATTTTCCGTCATCTCCTTCAGTATATCAAAAATCATTTCTTTAAGGTTTTGTTTGGTATGTCCACAGTCTGGTCTCCTTTGTTGGTGTTTTCTTGATTTTTATCCTCTTCCTATGGATGGGCCATCATTTCCTGTTCCTTTGTTTACCTTGTAATCATTTGTTACACACTGTAAATTTTAATATTTTAAAATGCTAACTTTGGAATTTATTCCCTGAGATGTCTGTTTCTTGAGCTTGTAACTAGCTAGTGATATGATAGAGATTTTCTTGAGCTTCAGCCCTCCTATCAGAAAGGTTTTCCCAAGGCTAATGCAAAGTACAGGGTCCTCCCAGTCTTTTCTGGGCATATGCCTTATCCTGGGCTTGTGTTTGCTAGTGGATTAGGGTTTCCCTCTACTTCCCCAGAGGCAGACATTCTCCCTCTACTGGGTGTTCCACTGCCAGATTTAAGCTGGTAAGCCTTTTCCCCATGCTGTCTATCTCACTTGTTTCCTACACTGCTTTATAGTGTCAAGCTTCTTTTGCCTGGATGGCAAATTCTGGGAGGGATGGCATACCAGAGAGGATTTCCCGAGTCAGTTTTTCCCAGCCAGAACAACTCCAGGGACCCACAAAGTAAGTACCAGTCTGCTACAAACTGCTCTGGAGAGGGGATAAGGGAGGGATCAGGAAGTGCATCAGGAGTTCTTCCATGGCTCTCCAAAGCTGTGCTTTTTTGACCTGACTAGCAAATGCAGCCCTTCAACTGCCCTCCACAGCTCAGAGGATATGTACCACCTTTAAGTCACCTCTACTACCTTCATCTAGAGCAGACCAGGACAATGCCCATCCCCAGTGATCCAAAGTTGCTAATCAAAAGCTGTGTTCTGCAATCAACACGTGTCCACCGTGTATCTTGGGGAAGTGGATTTTTATGTCCCTTTCTGACACCAGCAAGCTACATCAGGGGATGCACTGCTGCCTGCCACAAACCTGGGGGATGGGTAACAATAACTGCCATGCAGAGAGGGCAATTTACTGGTATTTCCCATAATTTACCAGCCTCTTCCCTGGGTGCTGTACAGTGTTCTACTGGATGCTGGAGTTTCAAAAGAGTTGTTTCAGGCAGTTCCTGCCTCTTTAATAGTTGTTCTGGTGGAGAGCCTGATTCCTGGAGCTTCCTGTCCTGCCATTTACCACAATCCTCTCACAGCAGGTTTTTTTTTTGTTGTTGTTGTTGTTTTTCTTTACCCCTTATAAAGACTCCTTTCTCAGTAGTTGCTTTGAGGATATGTATCTCTAAAATGTAATGAATGTCATAAATAATAACTTGAAATATTCCTATGTTTTTGTTTTCCTCATATATGAATTTCCCCTAGTCAGTCAGAGGTATTCACATTGCCTCAAGGGGAATTGGCATGTTTATAGAAGGAGTACAAATAGTTAAGCCAAAATGGTGTGTTGAAGTCCCCATCAAAAACAATAATTTTGATTCATGTGGTTTGGTTTTGTAAAAGTCAAGATTTATTAATCATAGAAAAGCTTTTGAAAAACAAAGAAGATATAGATTTATACATAGCAATAGATGGGATAAACAAATAGAAAGACCCTGAACACTGCTGACCAGGGGGCTCTGGATGAAGCACACAGGCTGCCAGGAGGAAAGAAGAATGGAATGGAGCATGACCATGGATGTGATAGATAGAGCCTGAATGTAAGAGGAAAGACCTGGAATATTCCTTACAGAGGATCCAAGTGGCAGTTAAACCAACATCTGCAGACTACCTCTAGTCATTCAAGTGAGCTCAACATATGTGTTGATATCAAGTTGGATAGTCTAATATTCTACTCATTGCTGTCAAGGGAGGCCCTGCATAACATCTGAGAATTGTGCTGAAGTTTAGCTAAGCATACTGAATTCCATCTGAACTTCCTGATATAGACAACCTTAGGACACTTGGAAGCTCCTGAAACAGATGGTGTGCACCTTTCTATCTAAAGGCGATTGGTAGCAGTGTGCATGGTGAAGTTTTCAGCATTTGTATTTGGATGGAACTGGATGGTGATGTCATATAATCATTTCTTCAATTTCTGATGGCCCACTGTTTCCAAAAAAGGATAGGTTACAAAATAGTTATAACATTGTAAATGCAATTCATGATTATTTCAAAGTGAGTTTGGCAACTCAGGACATCGAAAAGGGTATAAATAATGATAGTGATTAAAAGGGTTTATTTTCAGGATCTATATACTACAGGATAGAAGGCAATAAGAATAGTTGAGTCTCTGCTGTTGATATGCATAATGGATTAGTGTCACTAAGTCAGGATATTTCTTAAACTGAGCCTTGTCAGCTTCTAAAATACTTCCAACCAAATGAGCAAAAAGTTAAAAATCAATCTGATGGCACTAAAAAAAGAATGAACAACCTTTATCTCCACAGTGTATTTTTGGAGGTGAATTTTACATTCTTTTTGAAAGTGTTGTCTAATATCCAATGATGGGTTGAGATGCAAAAGAAAGGAAAGCAATGAAGTAGAATACATAAATCCAGAAAAATTCACCAGTTCCTGGTGTAGAGGAAATCATAGCTTTGCCTTGGTCTGTAAGAACATTCAGGTCCAAATTGGAACATTAAACTACATTGTTCCTTATATCCCAGTATGGTAAGAGGCCAATTATGTTAAATAATATGGCCTGAAGGAAATTTTCAGAGCTGCTGGAGAGAGATCAATGCAATAACCTGGGACCTTAATTGTCAATATTTATTTTTAGGAAGCACACAATGCTCTAAAATATAGTTTTGTTGAATATTATTTTTCAAAACACAAACTCAACTATTAATATTTTAAAATAATACTCATATTATGAAACTTTTGTGGACTGCAGATGACAAATAGAGCAGGACAAGCAATAAAGTATAAATACAAAATATTTACTGAAATAATATTTCAAAGAAAGCATAAGGCTCTTATATCAATTCAAAAGGACTTATTTAATTGACAACAACCTTTAACATAACTATCAATCAGATGGGTTAGATATTCACTTTCTTCATTTCCCACACACTGCAAAAAGCTACACATTTCTCTGACTCACATAAATAATTGTTCTTTGTACCTAGATAAGCCTTTATTGTTCAATCCCTCAATCAAAATGGAAGTGTCAAATGGAAAACTATATCCCCAAGCAAGAAAGGGATGTGCTTCAGGAGATAGGGGAATTAAAACAAAATTAATGTTGTAAAATAAGAAAGAAAAGATTGAAATATATATCAGTAAAATAATATCTAAATAACTTAACATTAACAAGGGATCCTGCCAGAAAATAATGAGCTATTTAAAGCATATGTACAAAATTCACCTCAGGCAGCATTGCTTCAAAGCACGAGGAAAAAGTTTGATCTGATCAGTGTAGTGATCCTAGAATGAAAGCTCTGGGTTCTATTTCACACTATGCCATTGAAATTACTGTGAGGATTTGAGCCTCACACTGGGTCTGTTGGTGGCAAGAACTTCCTATTCACCCCTTTAACATTCATACACTGGATCAATGTCATAATGAGCCACATAAAGCCAGAAACATAAATACTTTAATAGCACAGATCCCAGTAGGGAATATCCTACCAGGTATGGCCTATTTCTTAAATTGTCTTTATGCCAAGAACAACGTAACATTTCTGGAGAGAATGAAGTAATTATTGGTCTCTTGAAGGATCTTCTTAGTCGATGGAAACATATGGATAACCCCTTCTTTGCCTATCCTCTCCATTGGCCACCTTTCTCTGAAACGCCAAATAGGTAATAGGCTGATCTAAATTGGTCACATTAGAGGGCACACACTGAGCCTCAATTCCAAGAAATTAAGAATGGCCCCAACGCTTATTTTTGGACATTTATTAGCCCAGGAATCAGGAGATTTAAGACAAAATCTAAAGCCTGCTCTTTCTAAGAGCAGGATTAACTCTCTGTTATGCTACATGTGTCGTGGGGTGGAGGTGGGGAGGCAGACCTCTTCGCAGAGATTATCCACACCTGATTTGGGCATTGAAGCAAAGGGCTCTCAGTTTTTTACACTCCTTTCTGCTACCCAAGGCTGTGTGAGACATAAGTTGTAATATCCATGCCAACGTATTAGCTGAGAGGTAAAAATGAAGCAAGCAGACCTTTCAGCTTCACTGGTTTTCAGGCTATTCCATATATGTTGCTTAAGTAAAGGACTTCTCACTAAGTCCAGGCAAATCCATGGAATTTGGGCCCAAAGTCCCTAGTTGGTGGTAATATGTTACTTTTCCTTGATTTGCCTCCTCTGGGCAAATGTGTTTTGGAGTCTTCTTAGGTGGGAATGGCAATAAAGCTCTGGATGTGGATACTCTGGGCCTTTGGCCAAATATCTTATACCACCTTAGTAGCATAAAGTATAGTCACTTGCATACCATTTGACATGATTCTGTTTCTATAAAAAGTACAAACTCTACAGGCAAAATCTAGGCAAATACTTAAAAATCTTCAAGGAGTTGTGGGTTGAGTCTACAATTGTCCTTGCAACAAAGCTATTGGGCTTATATTAGGTAAGTTCTGCACTCCTCCTTCTCTTCATCTTTTACAGAGAGTGCAGACTGCCTAGGACACTGCTTTGACTAAGAGCATTAGACCAAACACCATGCCAGGGTTCAGATTAGGAGCAGGACAGGCACAAGGTATCCACCTAAGCATCAATATTAGAATTCACTTATTACAGGCCCTAGAGATCTAATAACCTTTGTCAACCTAAGGTGACTTCCAGAGGGCCTTGTGAAATCTAAATAGGAAAAGGATTTTCACAGATTTTCAGAGTAATTTGAACTCCTTAAGGGATCCTCAGACCTTTTTTTTTTTACCATTTGAGGAACAGTGACTCACAGATATAACATGAGTCCCATATTCTTCCCTTACACCTAGTACAATTCAGTAGCCTATAGTAGCAGAATTGTGGAGGAGTTTTCTACACTAGATGTGATCTGAAGAAAGAAAGAACTATTTCTCCTTTCAAAACATAGGCATGGCCCCTAATTATACCCACCCAAACACAACCTGAGAAGGAAGAGGAATTTGCTGAGCAGTTATCAGAATTGCCCCCATATAGCTTCTAAATTGTTCCCTTCCATCTCAAGCTGATTATTAAGGTTGAACTGCAAAGGAAGAAAAGCTGCAATGCTGTCCTATCCACTGGCGGTAAGGGATGCTTTTTTTTTTTTTTCTCTGTGGGATACACAGGGAGAAGACTTATCTTAGTCCACATGGTTTATAAAATAATGTAAACCACAAAGAATCTCACTTGAAGCAATAATCTGTCTCTAGAATAATAATTTCACCTCGCTTTTACACTTTCTTCTTCCTTCCTAAAGAGAGCATATCTTGTCAAATAAATCACCCAAGAGGGAACAAGAATGACTTATCAGGTAAACTCTTCTGAAAGCAGAAGGAGAATATATGAGGAGACTTTTATAGCAGTCGTGATCCATGGAACATTATGATGGCAACTCTTCAAGCACATAGAGATATTGCCCTGGGATATTCTAGAGGATTCTATGAGATAATGGTCTAGCGTCACTTGTTTAGGATCTTCCTCCTCCTCCTCTTCTTGTTTCTTCTTCATCATCATGAAACATTACTATGAATCATTGCATGAATCTCTTATCTCCCTGTATAAGAAATTGTGATTGAATACAGAAAGACAAAGAAATCCCTTACCAAGTAACTTTCAAAGCAGGGAAATGAAATGTAAATTTGTTCTACAAGTCTCAACATCTGCTTTAGAAATTTAAGATGCCTTCTAGGAACATGCTAACATCCTTTCATCTCTCTTATCAACTTACTTATCATCTCATAACAACAACCTGAAGCTTTATGTGTCATTCTACATATCATTGTAAAGGAGTTATCCCTCCCTTTTCATATTCTCCCCTCCCATTGCCTATAACACCATCTTTATTATACAAGTAGTATTGTATAGATTGATCTGAAAAACACTATTCCATTTCTGTGCTGTTTAATCTATACCAATCACAGCCAATACACATAGACTGAAATGGTTTACAATCTGTCATGCATATGCCACCTTACTTAAACATGTGCAGTAAATGAAAAACTAAATGGTCCATTTTTCACCTTGAGGTACAAGATAACAACATTTTCCTTTGTTTCCTTGCATTCTGGCTGACATAAGACATTATTATGTGGAGTAAATTAATACTCCACAGAGTGACAAAACACACTGATATCATTTTGGAGAGCATACAATCATGAGTCAGTTCACAGTACCTCCTGCTTTGCTATTAAACATGAAACCTTTGGAAGTAGAAGGCTTTTTGCCTGCTTTAATGTACACTCCCTCTGTCTTAATTGCCTTAGTCCAATCATTCTAATGAAACGTTCCAAATGAACAAAAGATTTGTGAAACCAGTACCTATGTTACCGCCAAAACGATTACTGTACCAGGTTTTACTATCCACTATCACTTAAGTCAATTGATAAAGGTTCAACTCCAAAGAGCTGATGAAAACCTATATATTGGTTCCCACACTCACACAAATACAGGATTTTTGTATTATTCACCTAAGAAGCAAATGTTGAGCATTCACTATGTACACCCTCCTACACCGAGCAGTATACTCTGCTAGGATACTGAAATTTTGTACTTAGCAAGCCCAGAACAGTATAAATCTTGCTCTTTTGTTCAGCTACTTGTAAATTCAATGATATCTGATAAGTTCATTAGGTGATACCTGAAGGGAAAATAGAGAAAGCAAAATTCTTTGTTTGAATTGCTCTCATGGTTGAGCTTATATAATATAAACAGTAATGATCCTAAGGACTGTGTATTTAAATATGTTATGATGTTGAAACACTCAAGTCTATACTGAGACACAAAGAGCTAGAATATAAAGTGTTTCCGGTAGAAAAATGAGGAGAGAAATGGCACAATGTTTTGCTGCTTTTAAATAAGCCACTTAAATAGCTCGGGCTGAAAGGCTGTGTGTATGTCAGTGTGAGCTAATCCTGTCCTCTCCTTCCTTACTCCCCCTTCTCCAGGGAAATGAGTCACACCTGGTCACTGCCCCTGATATGATGCTTGATATTCTGAATTCCCATCAGCTCCGCACAGCTAGGATGATGTCAGCACAGTTGACATTGTTAGATCCCTGCCCTGCTTACATCAACTCCCTGTAGCTCCGGCGTCAAATGAGTGTGGCGAAGGGGAGGAGGCATCATCTTCTTAGCAACCAAGCCCACGTATCTAGGATCCAGAAATGACATCTGGCACTTTGCTTTGGGGATTTCCAGCACTTCCCAGATTTTCAACCAGATTGGAACACCGTTGCTCTGAGTTAAAAAGAAATTACTTATCACCTTCCCATCACAATGTGTATGCTTTTACAACATTTCAGATGAAAAATGTTTAACACCAAAGCACTTTTTACCAAAGTCCTCATCCCATACTTCCCTGATTCCTCTGAGATATCCTTTATAGACATTTTTAGAAATAATACTTCTGGTTCAAAATGGGAAAGCTCAAATGAGACTCTTCTTGTCATTCATCTACTTCAGTTCAAAGATATGTATATGGTAAGCAGTCAAATTAGTTGGAAAATAAATATGACTGTGCTAATTAATAGTCTCTTAAGATGACTGTAGATAAAGTATGGTAGTATTTCTGGGTCTGCAATGCTAGATTATTCCCATTTAACAAAAATACAATAACACAAAAACTGAGAGAGTTGCAACCTAAACAGACATTCAGTCATATATTGATTATCTGGAGTCAGGGTGGATGGGTGGGGGGCTGACTTCAGGAAAGAGACCTAAGAGCATTTTTTGGAAAGTATTGTGCTACAAGGAAGTCCTATGCCACTATGCCATAGCTGTCAGAAACCTCAGCAAAGGAAATTTAATGTCTACCTTCCAGAGCAAACTCTCCAAATTATTGTAGATATCTTGGCTACTTCACATAGCTGTTTCTAGTTGTTTCACAGCCCTCCTTCTCCTCACTTATTCATCCCATGAACATTTCTGGGTAGAATTCCTGTCAGAGTCGAGTGGGAGAGTTAGGTAAGTAATCAGACAATCATGGTGTGATAAGTGCTCTCATAAGAGATAAACACACTGCTGAGAGCATGGAGGACCAGTGCCCCACTGGCCTGTAGCCCAGACACTAGAAGAAGTCCTCAAGGATGGTGTGACAGTTTGAGATTATTTATGAATCCCAAAAAGAGAAAGATTATGTTTGTAAACTAATCTATTCTTCTGGGTGTGATACCCTTTGCTTATATTGGATTCAGTTGAAGGGCCCTTGATTAAATCACCTGTTAAGATTAGGGCTTTAATTTGACCACGTCAGTAAGGCATGACTCAGGTTGAGTCTTGCCCCCTTGGTGGGCCAATATAAATGGACACTCACTAAAAAGACACCAGAAGAGAGGGAGCTCTGTCATTTTTGATCCTGGGGCCCCAGGGAGAGATGAGCCATTCGCCTGATAGTTTGCAGCCTGACTTGGGAAGAGAGCCAAGACTGATATAGAAGGCCCGGGAAGAAATGAGCCCTATGCCAGGTGAGAGAGGAAGCCCTGAGAGACAAGCACTATGCCAGCCTGCAGCTGAGAGAGAGGAAGCCCAGAGGGGAGGGCTGAACCCTCGCAGAGATCAGCAACCACCTTGCTTCAACAGGTGGCAACTGACTTTAGTGAAGACACAACCTTGAGTTGGACTCTTTAGGGCCTTGTAACTGTAAGCTTTTACCCCAAATAAATACCCTTTATAAAAGCCAACAGATTTCTAGTACTTTGCATCAGCATCCCTTTGGCTGACTAATACAGATGGCTTCCTTGTAACTTCATAGTCCTTTGCTTTATAGTAATGCAAATGATCCTTTAAGTTCTGACACTTTATCCATCACATACTACTTCTAAAAATTTTACTAAGCAACTCCATTCATTCCGACAGTTCATTTGTCTCTCAACATGCCCAAGTTACCCTAAGTATCTCCATCCCTATTTTATTTATCTTCTATGGATGGGGTAATAAGGGTTCAGAGAGCTTTCTCTTCAAATCTCAGATCGTGGTTGGGGGTATCTGGCACACTGGAATCCCCCAGCAGATTATTTTTGACACTGTATTGTAACTGTTTATTTACCCCTCAACTTAAAGAGTCTGAACTCTTTGAAAGTATGTTTCTATCTTGCTTAGCATTATATCCCCACAGGCTGACCCAGGGCCTGGAACAGAACAAGTGCTTAATAAATACTTTGATATTTTATAAAAATTTATATCTTTGGATCTCCTCCTGATTTAATCCAGCTATAGCCTATATTTAGTTTAGAATGATTTTTCCTAACCATTTTCATACAATGGCTTACTTAGAAAGGGCTAATATTTGTAAGACAAACTGGGGTAAGTGGGAGGAGGATGCTCCAAGCTGCAGGCTCTTATCCTCAGGCCCTGCCTGATCCCCTTACCCTCACCCACCTCACTTCATCCCCACCTTCCTCCAAGAGTTTAGGGGATTGGTATTAGGGCAAATATGAAACTCATTTGAGGTTTACCGCTTAGGAAGCTCTTCTGGTTTAAAATTAAAAACAGATTAATTTTCTTCCACTTTGATTTGTACCCCAGCGTTCCTTTCCAACATGTTTTGCAATGGTTTAAAACTTTCCATTTTAAAAATTTCTTTTTAAATGGCATTATTCAAATCACTTAAGATAATTATTATTACTATAGCTATTTGTGGAATAATTAATGGATTGCTGGGATGCACTATTTTGTGTAGACATCATTGAAAGGCACTTTCCTCCCCGTATTGGAAAGTATAGATTTGTCAGTAAATGTTCATTAACCCTACCCCCAACCCCCAGCTCACTATTACCACCAGCAGTAGCTGTTATCCAGATGGGTCCCTTACATTCCACACATTATGAAAATCTCAAGTCATTTCAGAATAGATCTGAACTTGACTTCTTTGTCATAAGCACAGATCCATACCCTTTTCCATTCTCACCCCTGCCTTAAATTTTTAATAAAATGTGATTGATTAACATTTAAATGCAAACACAAAAGCCTTAATCAACATGCACTTACACTGATCAATGCTTCCAAGAAATACTAAGCTCTATTCCCTCGAAGATGGAACATTGTTTTGGATTGACAGATTTTTATAGTGTGTCTAGCATTAGATTAACACTTTTCTGATGATGTGTTTCTACATTATAGCCCAGAATTTAACATGACTCTAATGGCTTTTTCTTTTGCTCATTTTACTCCCTGCCTTCCCAAGGTAAAAATTATACATTGTTTGCTTTTGTCTTCTCTCACCCAGCTTCTATGCTTTCTTTCTCACCTCCATCTTAGACTTAATTTAGAATCCCATTTCTCATTCTTGGTTGGGAAAAACAAATTGAATACAAGGTAAAGATATCATCTTGGTGGAGAGAACAGAGGGTAGAAACTGCCCCCCCATCAAAACGGTCCAATTATAGAGTAACTAAGAATGCTGTGATCATCCCAACAAAAATGGTCAGGAGGATGGCCTAAAAACCAAGTAATCATTTTAATCCTTAAAGAAACAATGCATAATAGTGATATGGCAATTTTGAGCTTGTACTTCAGCTGCCTCACCATTGTAGTTTAAACCCCTGTCATAACGTCTGGCACATAGTAGGCCTTCAATTAATTCCACAGTACTACCTTTTTCTAAATGATTAAGTGATGCCATTCCATGCCAACAAGTTGCTTACTAGTGAAGCTAGGGAAAGTTCAAGGGATGATGGATTCCTCTAGGTTTTTGGCTATGTTACATAAAAGAATTTAAGAACACACTGGTTTAGTTAGGCCAGTAGTTTATTGAGAAAATGGAAGAAGAGAACAGTAACAGGAGAAAATAACAGATTACACATCCCTAAGTGTAGGTACAGGCTGCTCCAGGCAGAGAGAGAGGTTTGGCTTGTGTGGTTACTTTATATATATATATATGATATATATCATATATATATATCATATATATATATCATTTTTTTATTTTTTAAAAGCTACTTAGATTACATAAATGTTACACAAAAAATATAGGGATTCTCATATGCTCCACTTCCCATACCTCCCATAACCTCCTACATAAACATCCTTCATTAGTGTGGCTACTTTTTAAGCTATTGATTATTCCTCCCCTTGCTAATGTTCAGGGAAGGGACCCCAGCTGTTTGCTGTTCTAATTGATTACCCCACCATCAGTTCCCCAGGGAGCCTAATGATGAGGCCCCTTGAGAGTAGCTGGGGCTTCACCTTGACTCCAGATGAGATCTCATTTGAAATGGGGTTCTCATGGCTGGGTTCTTTCAGGGTTCTTCCAGCAGCCTTCTTGGTCCCTCAGAGGGTTTCCAGGTGGGGTTCCATGGCCACGTGTTTTGCAGCCATGTTATTCTGCCAGGTTTTAGACTCATCTTTCCTCTCCCTAAACTAGCCTGCCTCACTAGAGGAGGTTATAGACAAATAAAAAGGTGATTACAATATTTTCTACTACACTGAGATCAGACATTAAGGGGTTAGGAAAGATTCCCTGGAAGAACTTATGTTCATATTGAAAAGTTTTTAAAGATAGAAGGAGATGGTGGGAAGAAGGCAGAGTAGGAAGCTCCAGGAACCAGTCCCTCCACCAAAACAATTATTGAACTGGGAGGAATTGTCTGAATCAACTATCTTGAACCTCAAGAGTCTAGTGAAAACACTGGGCAGCATCCAGGGACAAGCAAGAGGAAGAGACTGATAAACTGTGGTAAATCCCAGTGAATTCCACCCTCCCTGTAGTGGCTACAGTCCCCCATCCCCCAACCTCATGGTGGGTAGAAGTGGGGACTGCAGCTCAGACTCATGGTGCAGCTTGATGATGCCAGGGTAGGACATAAAAACCTAGTTTTCCAAACTGTGTGTGTGTGGTCTGATTGCTGATCACTGCTTTTGAGTAGCTACTTCAGGTCACTGGGGACTGGCTTTGAGGGTGACCATTGTTCTAACTCCCCATAGGCAGATGTGGCAATGGAATCTTGGGGACAATGAACTTCCTAAAAATACAGAGAACAGTTAAAGGGCTGCATTAACTGCACAAGTACTCAATCTAGAAAGTGAAGATAAAAGAGCCATAGAAGAAGCTCCTGTAGCACTTGCTGACCCCTCCCCCATACAATCCACAACATGGGCTGGTGCCAGCTTGTGCTCCCAGTGTGGGTCCCTGGCCCTGTTACAGAGGGCACAGAGTGGCCCCTGTGTGCATACGGGGGTGTATGTATGTCAGTGCCAATGTGTCAGGTGGCAGTCTGAGGGACTAAGCCAGAAACCTTGTCTCTGGCTCACCATTCCAGAGTTTGTCCTGAGAGCAGAGAAGTAGCTTGCAGAGAGCTGGGAGAGTGTGAGAAGCAATTAAGTTTAAGCAGCCTGGGACAAAGGAAAGCCTACATTAAGCCATACAAAAGAACATACAGGAGTGGGTAAAAGTCAATTTCAGAGGGAGTAGAGGTTGTATTGACTCAAACTCCTGTAAATTGTAAATGGAGTAATTCCTAGGGCTGCTAGGTAACACAAGCCCAGGAAAAGAAGGAAGCACAGATGAGACAGAGGAAACCCTGAATTTTGCATTTGCCCCAGGCAGATCTTGATTAAGAGGGCTAAGCTCTGAAAAGACCACCAGCCAAGCAGGGATAATTTGCAGAGAGTGAGAGGTGTGTTTTGCTTCAGGTTTTGCTGTTGTTGTTGTTTAATTACACACTGACACTGAAAGTTTAATTACAAACTTTCACATAAGTTTGTATTAGCTAGATACAAACTTAAGGAACAGACAGCTCAGGCACTAAACACAGAGTTAACACTTTAAAGTATTAAAATGTACAGTGTGCAACAAAAGAAACGGGAGTGATGTTGCATCCAAAGGAACAAGATAATAATCCAGAAACTATCATCTAAGAGGACCGGACTTTGGCTATACCAGAAAAAGATTTTAAAAGAATGATCCTCAATATGCTCAAGGAGATAAAACACAGAAAAGGAACTAAAGGATAGGAGGAGAAAAATGAATGGGAATGTCTTTGAGATTCTCAATAGGAACTAGCAGAAGTACAGGAATTGAAGAACACAATAACTAAAATGAAAAATTCCCTGGAGGGTTTCAACAGCTGATTGGAAGCAGGGAGAAGAATCTGTGACTGTAAGACAAGACAATTAACATGAGGAAGGATGAGGATCAGAAAGAACAAAGAATTATAAAAAGTGAAAATAGTATAATGAAACAGGCTAGTTAGGGAGTCAATAGATGGATCTGGAACCTGGCAGAAAAACCACCACAATTAAGACATGGACATCAGTACCCACAAGATGGCTCCTGGAAGACCCCTGTGAGAGTCCCCCATTCAGAATGAAATTTCCTCCAGAAGCCAGGAGAAGCCCTGGATATTCTCCGGGGGGCCTTATCATTGGGTCCTCCCGGGGGATTGATTGATGGGTGGGGTAATCAAGCAAGACAGCAAACAGCTGGGACTCCTCCCCTGGCATTAGCAAAGGGGCAGAATAATTAATGGTTCAAAAAGCAAGCCCAAAGGCCAAACCAGCCCCTCTCTTGCCTTTTGACCCCTGTTCTTGCTTTCTGCCCCCTGTTCTGGCCTTCTTCACCCTCCGCCTGGAACAACACGCAAGTAAAACCTCGGCATTTATAATCTATAATGGGGAATTATAGTCTGTAAATTGGCCCTCTTATCACTTTTCCCTTTCCTCTCCACCTGGGACCCATGATCTGTTATTTTCTCCCGTTTCTCTTCTCACCATTCCTTAATAAATTACTGGCCTAACTAACCTGGTTTGTACCTGAAATTCATTTCTCGTCACTTAGCCAATAACCTAGAGAAAATCCAGCTACATATTTGGTGAGCCAGCCAGGAGAAAAGAGGTATTGGTGAGTGAAACTATGAATTACAGCCTGTTTAATGCCCTCTTTTGGTTATCCATTTTAAATGGGTTCACTTACGAGCCCTCACGGGATATAATCCCAGGAGGGAGGAGGCCAGGGCGCAGGACCTCTCTGCGTCTGTGCTGCATGCCCAGGCTTGTGAGGCCTGAACCTGGCTGGGAGGATGGGGGCACAAGGCAGGGGCCCAAACAGCTGCCAGCTTTGCCCACAGGCCTGACTGCCATTGCCTTCTCCTGCCCTCTCCCATAGGCAGTAGTGGCAATGATGGAGAGCTGGGGGCTTGCGCCTCCCTGTGGGTCAGCGCCTTGGCAGGCCCAACTTTCTTTCAAACACACCCAGCTACCTGGTCTGGGACCGGGTGGGAAGGTGATGGTGGGCAGGGCCAAGGTGGATGCCTTGGGAATTCTCTTTCCCAAGGGGGTCACAGGCAAGGCTCCATTCATAATTAACCTTTAGCCATGTTTTATATTCCCACTTCCTACTACTGAATTTCTCACTATGGGTTTGCAAAATGCTTTGAATGTTTTAGTAGAAACCGTAAAACTGAAAATGCATTTACTAGTGAGTTTTAGCCCTGTCCCTGGCAGGAGGAAGTTATTGCCTCAGGGCCCCAAGGCCTGTTAGCCAGAACAATTGATCTCTTAATGGCCTTTGATGGCTGGTATAACTGGGAAACTCCCAAGCATAAACTAGGACTGCTTTTAAGACCTCTGTAAGAATAGGAAGAAGTAGTTTTCTGCCCCTTCTCCAGGAAGGAGCAATATTCGGCTTGGAAGCCATCTGATCTATTTGGTCTGACTCCCAAGTCCAGGACGGCCCTGGAAATGCCCAGCAGCAGGGGCTCTGTGATTCCTGGGGTGGCAGGAATCAGAGAGCAGCCAAATGTCCCCTGAGATTTAGCTCAGGTGCTTCTGTTTGGGTAACAGTGCAGTCAGTCTCAGACCCTGGAATGTCAGGGGTGCCAAGAACCAGAGCAGCCCCCCCAAAATTCCTTGTGCCCTCCCATTCAGAGGGCAGTCAAACGTCCCCTGAAACTCAGATCAGGCGCTTCAATTTGGGTAACTGCTCCCAATGTTTCTCACCAATCCGTCTTGGGCATTTTGGCCTGAACTTCGGGATTTTTAGGCATCCTCCAAGACCTAAGTTGGCCACGAGGATGCCCGTCAGCAGGGCTCTGGATTAAATTCTCAGGACTCTGAGACCAGAGCACCAGCTCCAAATTATTTGGAGTGGTAAATGTTTTAGTCAGACATGGACTCTGGGATGTCAGGTCAGTCAAATAAAAATTGTTTCTTCATTCTTCCTAGGACAATGGGTGCAGCCTCTAGCCCACCAGTAGACTCCCCCATAGGAGTGTCTTCTCAGAGATCAGGAACTTTTGCCACTGCTGGTCTACATGGCCACAGTATAGCCGAGAGCAGCCTCTGTATGGGACCTGAATTCCAGTTAAAGCAGGGTAAAAGAGAAAGAGCTGAGGCCCAGAAACCTCATGTCATGTCTCCTTAAAGAAAGGAGGAAATACACCTTAAACTTCCATTAGTTTAAACTCAGTTGTGCTTAAACAGGTGTGAATAGGGATCAAGAGCCGGACCAGTTACTAAACCTCTCCTGGAAAATAAGAAACCTCATGTGTCACCAATTCAGATTAAAAAAGTTCCTAGAAATGCTAAGGGTACAAGATTCTCTCTTGTTTTAATCTGTGCTTAACTTTGTGTTCAACTTTGAAATCTGTGTTTAACTTTCTCAGTTTGCTTGTGCCTAGGAAATCAGATAAGGGGTTCACCTGTTACAAATTGGATAACAGTGAAAGGTAACCTAAAAATGAGTCTTTAAATGTCAATATTGTCTTGCAAGTGGATTTAATGTATAAATCACAAGTGAAATTGGTTCAACTGCTAAAAAAGCAGGAAACTTAGCAAAGTCATTACTAATAAAATTCTTGTGTCTTAGTTAATAAAGGTACCCAATTTGCCTTAAAGTAAAAAATTACTAGAAACTATAAGAGTTAAGATCATTTATGTATGCCTTTATAACTGGGTAGATTTAGCCTAAACCTACTATTTTAAGTATAAATCTTAAACTGAACTTACCTTTGTTTATGGTCACTTCAAGCCTAGCCTCACCCCTTGCCTTTGCTTATGGTTATTTCATAACAGTTTCTGCCCCTATGGCTCAGGGGAAAGCAAACTTGAGACATCCCTGTCTCCTGTCCTACTGGTATTAGTGACCCTGCTTTCTCTCATGGCTCCAAGTGTGGACTAAACTGCTGCATGGTGGAATTCTCAACCCTCAAGGTTGAATGTCTACTCTTCCAGTCCAGTAGCCGCCGGAATCCTGTTATCTTCGAGGACTGGGACGTGAAGGAGACCTCCTGCCTTGATTGTCAGGGGTTCCTAAAAGCAGCAATTCATGAGAGAAACAAGTTTCCCTGAGGCTTCGATAGCCTCAGTGAGTATACATAGAATTAGTCTTGCTCATTCAAGGTCTGCTAAAGTCAAAGTGGGAAATAAGCAAAGTTCTGAAGTAAAGGAAAATTGCATTAAACCATTGGGGACATTTTGGTTATAAGCCAATAAATAAGGAACGAAATTCTTGTGCAAAACTGCATGGTCACAGTGCAAATTAGAGTAATTAAAAAGAGCCTTCAAAGAAATCTTTTAAATGTTATCTTACAGTTAAACTTATTTTGTAAGAGAATGAAAATTTTAACAGTGAGTTCTGTGTTTCTGTGCCAAACTCTATTTGCATCTGCCTATTTGTTCAATATATAATTTCATACATCAGGATGATAATTTATCTTTAACGTGATGAAAGCTGGTAAGTTCATATCTAACAAAACTGAGTTAAAGAAACGTAGATCTGCCCTCTTTTAAATGGATAAAGTAAATTCCATTGGTTGCTAACTGTAATCTAAGGTAAATTAACCAGTCTACATGGTTGTGGTTAATCAAAAAGAGTTTGTAAAAAGCATCATCTAAACTGAAGCATTTATATGACTAATTCCAGGAAGCCATTACTAATTAGAAACCTAAATTGATATTAGCGACAAAAAGTAACTTCATAGCAAGGAAACCTGTCGAAAACCACCTCAATCTGCATGTTTAAGTGGTGGTAACGAAAAATTATCTTGATTCCACTAGGAATTTTCAGCTTTCATAAAAAATAATGGAAAAAATAGTTTTTCCTGTACTGCTAAAGTTAAATACCTGTTAATTAACATCTTCATGGTAAAAGTGTAGAAGTAAGAAGCAAAGCACTAAAAAGTTAAGTTCATTTGATATGTTACACGTTGCATTGGAAGTGTGTGATTGGTTAGGCTAATGTGTCAACTCACCCAGGTAATTGTGTCCAGGTGTTTGGTCCAGCAAACGCTGGGCTAACTGTAATACAAGAACATTTATGGACTTTGGTCACCAGTGAGTTTACTGGGTGGATGGCTGATTACATCTGCATCAATCAGGGAGATTGCCGCCAGCAATGGGTGACACTTTTATCCAATCAGTTGAATACCTTAAAAGGGGAAGTGATTTCAACAGAGAGAAGTTCCCAGCTCGTCTTTGGACAGCCAACATCTCCCAGAAACTCATCAAGGACCTTCACTGGACTTTCATCAGAGCCCCTGGTTTGCAGCCTGCCTGCGGAACCTGGGTTTGTGCATCCCCACGGTCATGTGAGAGACTCTTACAAAATCTCATATTATTGACAGCTATCTCCTGTTGATTCTGTTTCCCTAGGGAACCCCCTGACTAATACAAAGTGTTTAAAAGGTGTATAAAAATCAAGACATAGAATCAGCATTGTCAAAATCTCTTGTGCATCCAAACCAGGCCTTCAATACACTGCAGGTTGCCTCTCCATTTGAGTTATTAGCTAGGCTGGTCACTGACCCCTAAAACAATAAAGGTATCTACTCATCTCTGGTTGTGCTCCTGAAGTCGATGGAGACTATGTTGCAGTTTCAAACTCCTGCAGCAGCCAATGATGGCTTGATAAAGCCAAATGGCACTGTTTAATGGTGCTGAAGGGTGCTATGAACCAGGCCTATGGTATCCTGGAGCTTACTTTCCTAGCTTCTTTCTAGGGTCAGCAGTGCTTCAGCATGCTGGCTGTGTGAAAGACATACCAAGTGGAGCAATGATTACCAAAGTGATGTAAGCAGAACTTATAAACAATTGGTATTATGGCCCGCTCCTATGGAGAAATAACATGTATGGTGTTGCATACCTGGAGCTTGAATCTATTTAATTGCAGCTCAAAGAAAAACTTATGCATTGGGTAGTGTATTAATTAGTATTAAGTACTGTACCTATATCTGTCCTATTCTAGATATATGCCTGATGATTATGGTGGTATCTTTTCTACTCTAGACCATATGAAGCGGGATATTGAACATGTTATAAGTCCTGGTAAACTTCATTTTCTACATAGTTAATGAACGTGCCTATAAGATTGAAAAAAAAAAAAATGGCCACCTTGCCTGAGAGCAGTGGGGTCAACAGCCCTTTTAATTAAAAAGTCACCAAATTAACTTGGGGGCAACCTTTCAGTCTTCACCCCACACCAGGTGAAAGACATGCTTAACCCAGGTCTCCCTTCTAGCCCTTATTCCAGAACCTGTCCCACTCATACTCTGGGGAGGACTGGCAAACCCACATGCCATCCAGCCAGAGATAAGCATTTCCCACCAAAAGAGAAACAGGAAACGAGGTGGCTAGGATCCACTTCAGCTTAGCCACTTTGAGATGGTCTATGAACAACCTATCCTCACCCAGGGCCTGAAAACTAGATTCTGATCAAAACTTAACAAGAAAACAAGCCTAACTCTCAAGTACAGCCAAAATGGAAGGAACTTTACTCTGTAGTTCTGATGATTCCCTCAGCTGTTAAAGTTAAAAAAAATTCCCAGCTTGGTGCACTTATCCCAAGTTAAGCCAGCTGCCCAAGAAAGTGCCAGCTCACCAGAAGCATCTGACAGGAAGCACAAGTGCAGTCATTGGATGGCCTGAAATACCTCTTCAAGAGACAAATCTAAGTAGTGTCTATGTCAAAGTCAGCTGTTCCCTCTAATTCTAGCCCAAATGCCTATTGCTAGGGGGAGGGCAAATCAGACACCCCTTTAAGAAACCTTGTCTCTTTTCATTTCCTGTAGTTTCTGCCAATACAATAACTAAAAAGGCAATGCCTCTTCTCATTCCTCTCCTCTACCACAGGAACTAGGATTGGCAATTTATACCTAACCCCATTATCTAATGCAATCTCTCCCTACAGTTAATCAGCAACATAAAATAACTGAAGGAAGAATTGTTTCCCACCAACTTCAGGAAAATGCAGCCTTTACAGGTAACTGGCCTTTTCTACTTTTGTGGTCCAGTATCCTCTTAGTGGAACCATATATTTTGAAATTCTAATCAAGTTTATTTCTTCCAGAATCAACATCTTGCTAGCCATACGGGGACTTCATCCAGCTTCACCCAGGATGCCAGACTTGACTTCCTCCAACCGAGATAGAACAGCCAGAGGGATTTACACCTTGTCAGGTAGGGCCTACTGCCCATAACCAGCAGGAAGTAATTACAGAAGAATGACTATTATGCTTCAGCACCCCTTTAAGAATAAAGGTGTAAACTCTCTGAGCCAGGAAATGAAGCAGGCTAGTTAGGGAATCAATAGACAGATCTAGAACCTAGCAGAAAAACCACCACCATTAAGACATGAACATGAGTACCCACAAGATGGCTCCTGGAAGACCCCTGTGAGATTCGCCCATTCAGAATGAGATTTCCTCCAGAAGCCAGGAGAAGCCCTGGATATTCTCCGGGGGCCTTGTCATTAGGCCCTCCCGGGGGATTGATTGATGGGTGGGGTAATCAAGCAAAACAGCAAACAGCTGGGACTCCTCCCCTGTCATTAGCAAAGGGGCAGAATAATTAATGGTTCAAAAAGCAAGCCCAAAGGCCGAATCTGCCCCTCTTTTGACTTTTGACCCCTGTTCTTGCCTTCTGCCTCCTGTTCTGGCCTTTTTCACCCCGCCCCTGGTGCAACACACAAGAAAAACCTGGGCATTTATAATCTATAATGGGGAATTATAGTCTGTAAATCGGTCCTCTTTATCACTTTTCCCTTTCCTCTCCACCTGGGACCCATGATCTGTTATTTTCTCCCATTTCTCTTCTCACCATTCCTTAATAAATTACTGGCCTAACTAACATGGCTTGTGCCTGAAATTCATTTCTTGTAGCTTAGCTAAGAACTAAGAGAAAATCCAGCTGCAATAAGACACCTCTGGGTCACCATCAAGAGCACTAATATATGCATTATAGGAATCCTAGAAGAAGGAGAAAGAATATTCAAAGAAATAAAAGAGAACTTTTCAAACTTTGCAAAAGACATGAATATGAACATCCAAGGAGCCCAGAGAACCTCAAACAGGGTAAATATGAAGGAAACATATACTCTGTCATATATTGATCACACTATTAAATGAAAAGGACAAGGAGAGAGTTCTAAAAACTGGAAAAGCAAAGCAATATGTTAGGTACAAGGAAGCCCCAATTATATGGGGTGCTGATTTCTCATCAAAACTATGAAAACAAGAAGCAGTGGGTTGAAATACTTGAAGTGTGGAAAGAAAACATTTGTCAAGCAAGTCTCCAGTAAGACTTCCATTCAAAAATGAGGGAGAGATTAAGACATTCTCAGATAAACAAAAGTTGAGGGAATTCATCAACATTAGACCTTCCGTACAAGCAATGCTAACAGACATTCTTCAGACTGAAAGGAAAGGCCACTAGACATCAATTCAAAGTGACATAAAGAAATAAAGACCTCCAATAAAGATAACCATTTAGGTAATTATAAATGCCAGTATTATTTTATTGTTTTTTTTTTGTTTTTGTTTTTTGTTTTGGTAAGTAACTCCACTTCTTACTTCCTACAGAAAATAAAATGCAAATGCATAAAAAGTAATGGTAAATCTATGGTTTTAGACATACCATGTACAAAGATGTAAGTTGTAATAGCTACACAAAAAAAGGTGGAGCGATAGAAGAGTATAGGAAAAGTGTATGTGTATGCTATGGAAATCAGGATGGTATCAAACGAAATATGATTGCTATATATTTAGGATGTTAAATTTTAATCCCACCAT
Organism: Cabassous unicinctus; assembly: GCA_029593785.1. Lineage (NCBI taxonomy): Eukaryota > Metazoa > Chordata > Mammalia > Cingulata > Chlamyphoridae > Cabassous > Cabassous unicinctus. The sequence continues at coordinate 42,148 of JAQZBX010007105.1, forward strand.
ACCCATGAAAAAAATACATGAAAAAATATATCCAGGTAGAAAAGAGAAGGCACTCAATATGGTACAACAACAACAACAACAAAATCAAATAAATATAAAAAGTAGGCATTAACAGAAAAATTGGGTGACAAAAAAAGTACAAGATTTACAAAGGCTAAATAGCAAAATGGCAGAAGAAGTTCCTGCATTACAGTAGTGAAATTAAAAGTAAATGGATTAAACTCTATAGTCAAGACGCAGACACTGGAAAAATGGATAAAGATATATGACCCAGCTATATACTGTCTTCAAGAGACTCATTTTAAATTCAAAGACATAAGTAGGTTGAAAGTGAAAGGATGGAAAAAATATACCATGCAAGTAGGAACCAAAAGAGAGCTGGGGTAGCTATACTAGTATCAGATAAAATAGACTTTAATTAAAAAACAGTTATGAGGAACAAAGGCTGTCATTATATATTGATATACTGATAATGGGATCGATTCAATAAGAAGATTTAACAATTCTAAACATATATGCACCTAACCACAGAACCCCAAAAATATATGAAGCAAATACTGACATATTTGAAGGGAGAAACTGACAATTCTACATTAATAGTAGGAAACTTTAATATACCACTTTCAATAATGGATAGAATATCTAGTCAGAAGATCAGAAAAGAAATACAAGACTGGAACAACACTCTAAACCAACTAACCTAACAGACATATATAGAACATTTCACCCAACAAAAACAGAATACATAATCTTCTTGAGTATCCACATATCATACTCCATGGTAAACCATATCTAAGGTCAAAGCACAAATCTCAATGAATTCAAGAATGCTGAAATCATACATGCTATCTTCTCTAACCACAAGAGAATGAAGCTAGATTTCCATAGCAGAGGGAAAAATGAAAAATACACAAATATATGGAAATTAAACAACATCCTCTTAAAAAACCAATGGATTAATTTTTCAAGGGAAATTAGAAATAACTTCAGGTGAATGAAAATGAAAATAGAACATAACAAAACTTACGGGATGTAACAAAAGCAATGCTGAGATGGAAATTTATAGCTTTAAATGCTTACATTAAAATGAAGAGAGACTTCAAATCAGAGACCTAACTTCAAAACTGGATGAACTAAGAAGAGAAGAGAAAACAAAACCCAAAGTGAGCAGAAGGAAGAAAACAACAAAGATTAGAGTACAGATAAATGAAAGAGAGAACAAAAAAACAAGAGAGAGAATAAAAAACAAAAGTTGGTTCTTTGAAAAGGTCAATAAAATTAGCAAACCTTTAGCTAGACTGAAAAAAAAAAAAAGAAGAAAGAAAAAAGACACAAGTAAGGAAAACCAGGAACAAAAAGGGGACATTATTAGTGATCTCACTGGAATAAAAAGGACTATAAGAAAATACTATGAACAACTGAATGCCAATAAATTAGATAGCCTAGGTGAAGTGGACAAACTCTTGGAAAACACATAAGTCACCTAACAATGACTCAAGAAGAAATAGATCTCAAAATACCAATTACTAGGAAAGAGATTGAATGAGTAATCAAAAACCTCACAACAAAGAAAAGCCCAAGATTAGATGGCTTCACAGGGGAATTTTATAAAACATTCCAAGAAGACTGAATGCCAATTCTGCTCAAACTCTTCCAAAAAATTGAATGGGAAGGGACATTCACTAGTTCATTCTAGAGGCCGTCACACTCATAAGCCAGATAAAAATATTACATAAGAAAATCAATAAATGCAATGCACCACATTAACATAATTAAGGAAAAGAAACACACAATCATCTCAATTGATGCAGAAAGGCATTTGCTGTATCCACCACCCCTTCTTGATAAAACCATTAAGAAAACTAGGAATAGAAAGAAACTTCCTCAACATGATATATGCACATATAAGAAACCCACAAATAACATTCTACCTAATGGGCAAAGACTGAAAGCATCGCCTCTAAGATCAGGAACAAGACCAAGTAGACCACTGTCACTACTGTTATTCAATGTTGTACTAGAAGTTCTTTCCAAAGCAATTAGGCAAGAAAAGGAAATAAAAGCCATTCAAAATGGAAAGGAAAAATAAAACTTTCCTATTTGCAAATGGCATGATCCTATATACAGAAAATTCGGAAAAACCCACAACAAAGCTCTTAGAGCAAATAAATGAATTCAAAAAAGTGGTGGGGTACAAAATCAACACCCCAAAATCAGTAGGGGTTCTACACATAAGCAATGAAGAATCAGAAGAAGAAATCAAGGAATAGATTCCATTCACAACAAGAACTAGCACAATCAAATATCTAGGAATAAGTCTAACCAATGATGTAAAGGACTTGTACACAGAAAACTACAAACCATTGCTAAAAGAAACCAATGAAAACCTAAATAAATGGAAGGACATTCTGTGTTTATAGATTGGAAGACTAAATATTAAGATGTAAATCCTACCAAATGCGATTTATAGATTCAATGGAATCCCAATCAAAATTCCAACAATCTGGACATCTACACTCTTGGCCTGGGAATGGTGCGCTCTGCGGTGCCTCATCCAGATCCTGCTGCTGGGATCCAGTGAAAGTGTTAAGTCCACCTTCCTACAGCAGATGCACATCATCCATGGCTGGGAATTCAACCAAAAGGCGCTGCTTCAGTTCCCAGACACCATCTTGAACAACATCGTCAAGGGCTCAAGAGCTCTTGTTGCTACAGGAGACAAGCTTAGTATTACTTGGCAGTATTCTGAAAATGAAAAGCACAGGATGTTCTTAATGTACCTTGAGAACAAAGCAATGCTGCCAGTGGAGCCCACCACCTTCCAGCTGTATGTACCTGCTCTGAGTGCTCTCTGGAGGAATCATGTCAATCCTGTTCATGGTTTCCTCTAGTGAATATGAACAGGTCCTCATGAAGGACAGGCATACCAACTAGTTGGTGGAATCAATGATTATCTTTGAGACCATAGTCAACAACAAGCCCTTCAGTGTTTCCATAATTCTCTTCCTCAACAAGATGGACCTTCTGGTGGAGAAGCTGAAGACAGTCAGCCTCAAGAAACACTTCCCAGATTTCAATGGTGTTCCCCATAGGCTGGAGGACGTATAGCACTACTTAGTCCAGTGTTTACACAGAAAAAGATGAAACTGCAGTAAGCCACTCTTCCACCACTTCACTACCGCCATAGACATGGAGAATATCCACTTTGGGTTTCATGCTATGAAGGACACAATCCTGCAAGAAAATCTGAAAGATGTTATGTTGCAGTGAAAGAGAAAGCCTCTTTACTTTTGCCATCCTTAAGCAGCTTTGACGGCTATTGGTCAGATTTTCTGGGTGCAGATTAAATATATAAGGCCCTTTTGAGGGGGTACCTAGGAGCCATGCCTGGCCCCACAACACTGGAAAGCCAGTCAGCCAGATGAGCTCTAGACATAAGCACACAGAAACTGATGTTAGCTGCTGAATACTGGGGACTAGTAAAACTACTGAAAGTCAAGGGATCACATTGGTATTAATTTGTAATACCTAATAACATAGCTTTCCTTCTTTTTACATTAACTTTATTCTTTTTCTGACAATTTAAATCGAGGTTTGTGTGTGTGTGCATGCCTCTTTAATGACAAATGCATATAAACCAAGCTGCCTTGCAAATGGATTCTCTAACTTGCAAGTCTTCAGTGAGGCAAACTAATCTGAAAGTGTTGCCTAGCAGCAGTTTGTAGAAGAGCAAATGCATGCTGACGTCTCAGAGGGCATGAGAGTAACCTCCGCCAGCAGCCTGGCCAAGCCCCCTGACATAGGGTCTGAATACCACATGCTAAAGCAAATGCATTGCCCTTTAAAACTCATGCCAATTTCCTAAGAAACATAAGTCTTAGTATTAGATTAAGCCACATCGCCCACCCAAGGACTCCCTCTCCAGTTCTAGAGCATCTGATTGAAAGTTTTGCTAGAAAAAAAAAATTGCCCAATCTTCTTTGCAGAAATAGAAAAGCCAATCATCAAATTTATATGGACTGCCTCTGTCGCCCCTGTGGCGACTGCCTGGACTGCCGCGCTCCTGCTCTCGCGATCCCTGCGCTCCCGATCCTTGCGATCACGGGCTGCTTGGTCCACTGTGGCCCTGCTGGGATAGCCACGAAGATTGACAAGGAGGCCTGCCGGGCAGCGTGCAACCAAATGCGTGAGGACAGCTCGACGGTCATGTGGGGGCTTTTAAATATGATGGCGCCACCATCGTGCCCCGGGAACAAGGAGCCGAGTACCAGCACTTCATTCAGCAGTGCACAAATGACATCTGGATGTTTGCCTTTGTGCGCTTTGCCACCGGGGATACCCTGAGCAAGAGGTCCAAGTCTGCCCTCATCACGTGGATCCGAGAGACCGTCAGCAGACAGTAACGAGCCAAAACTGCAACGGAAAAGACCCTGGTGAAGGAGATTGTACAGAATTTCGCTAAAGAGTTTGTGATCAGTGATCGGAAGGACCTGGAGGAAGATTTCATCAAGAACGAGCTTAAGAAGGCAGGGGCGCCAACTATGACGCCCAGACATTTTAACTCCTGCTCTCCTCCTACCTCTTGCGAAAGTCATCTGCCTACTCTCCAGGGGAGGGGACCACCGGCCTCAGCTACCAGGCCACCAGCCCATCAGGGAGAGAAGCCACCAGAGGCAATACCTGCCACCCTGAGTCTGCAACCCAATCCCCCTGTGGGCACCTCTCACGAACCCTGTTATGTTCTATCTCGTGGAGTATCTTTCTTTGCTTATATTTTATTTTATTTTATTTTAATTCCTCCCCCTTGAGTTGGCTCCCTCTCTGTTTTGCTCTTGTTTGCTGTTGTCTCTTGTTTTTTCTTTAGGAGGCACGGAGACCCAAACCTCCCATGTGGGGGGTGGGTGCTCAAATTCTTGAGCCACATGAAGCTCGCCCATGCTTTTATTTTTTTTTCCCCCTCCTTTTTTGATCTAAAGGAAAAAATATATTTTGATGCCAAGCTCATACAAATTATCAGGTTTGAGGTGCTTCCCTTTTCCTGGCGTTTCTCTGATGCTTGATGAGACCTGCCTGCTCTGATCACCACAACATTTCTTGCCTTTGGAGCCTGGGCCAGTACCACCATCTTGGCTTTTGAGTGTGACCTCATGTTTACCACTAAGGAGAGAGCTGAGCCACAAGCTGTGCCCGTCCATTTCCACTTTCATAAGGGCAAATTACTTACACATTTATTTCATTAGTCGAGCTCAGATCTCCTAAAATATGCTCCTGGGTCCCTCACCTTCACCCCAATCAGATTTGCCTAAGCTACATGTCCAACAGAGACATAATTGAATGGCAATGAGAAGTTTGGGTCTGGCTTGCACCGATTAAGAAGAGATACAATTTGCCTTTAAACTTGCCTGGCAATGCTTTGTGACAGTATCTGGAACCGCCTGAGTTCAGTGCAGGGCATCCCAAAGAGATGAGGATGTTAGGGACAGAGGCCCAGGATGGGAATGAGAATTTGGTAGAACTGGGAACTGATTCCTTACTTTCAGAAAAGTTCTCTACAAACAAGAAGGAGGGCTCAGGCTGGAGGGCCTGGTCCATTACCTTTGCTGTGTTTTGAGTGGAAATCCCTGGCACTCAAGAGGACCGGAAAGCCTGTGGTTTTAATCTGAGCTCTCCACCACAAATTCAAAAGGATTTTTTTAAAAAGAAAGATGAGATTGACTTTTATATAGTTCTTTTTCTTTTGTTCCTTGCTCATTTCATTTGGGGGAAGGAAATCTATACTGTATTGGGGTGGTAAAATACAAACAAACAAAAAACCACACAAACATCTGCTCTCAGTTTACAGAAATAAGCGTTAGGGTTTCTTTTTTATTTATTTATTTATTTATATGGAAGGATAAGGGTTCCCAAATAACCAAAACCTTCTTGAAGAAGATTGAAGTTGGAGGACTCACATTTCCCAATCTACTACTTACTACAAAACAACAGTAATCAAAACAGCATGGTATTGGCACAAGGACAGATATAGAGACAAATGGAATTGAACTGAGAGCTCAGAAATCAACTTGCCCAACTGAATTTTGAAGAAGGGCAAAAACCACTCAATTGGGAAAGTATAGTCTCTTCAACAAATAGTGTTAGGAAAACTGGGTTGCCCTTTGCAAAAAAGGGAAGGAAGACCCCTATCTATTACCATATAAAAAATCAACTCAAAATTGATCAAAGATCTAATTATAAGAGTCAGAACTATAAACCTCTTAGAAGAAAACAGGGAAGCATCTTCAGGGCCTCATTTTAGACAATGGTTTCTTAGACTTTATACTCAAGCACAAGCAACAAAGAAAAAAGAAAAAAAGACCTCATCAGAATAAAAAGATCTCATCAAAATAAAAAACTTTTGTGTATCAAAGGGCTCTATCATGAAAGTTAAAAAGCAACTACCCATGGGAGAAAATATTTGAAAACCACATATCCAATAAGGTTTTAATATCCAGAATATATAAATAAATCCTTTGACTTAACAACAAAAAAGACAAACAATCCAATTTTTTAAAAATGGGCAAAAGACTTGAATGACATTTCTCCAAAGATATGCAAATATCCAAAAACACATGAAAAGATGCTCAACATTATTAGCCTTTAGAGGGATGCAATCGAAAACCACAATGAGTGACCATTGCATACCCACTAGAGTGGTTACTATTAAAAAAAAAACAACTTGGAAAATTAAAAGAGTTGGAGAGGATGTGTAGTAATAGGGACATTCATTGTTGGTAAGAATGTAAAATGGTGTAGTTGCTGTGGAAGACAGTTGGGTGGTTCTTCAGAAACTTCAGGGTAGAATTAGTGTACGATCCTACTTTTAGTTATACACCCAAAAGAATTGAAAACAGGGACATAAACAAATATTTGCACATGATGTTAATAGCATCGTTATTCACAATTGCCAATAGCTGGAAGTAACCCAAGTGTATATCAACTGATAAATGGAAAATAAAATGTAGTATATGTATACATTGGAATATAATTCAGCTGTAAAAGGAAATTAAGTTCCAATACATGTGACAACATGGATGATGCCTGAAGACATCAGGTTGCGTGAAATAAGCCAGACCCAACAGGACAACTGTTGTATCATCTCAATTATATGAAATAATTAGAATAAGCAAATTCATGGAATCAGAAATGAGAATATAGGTTGCCAGAGTCCAGGTGAGTGGTTGGGAATGGGGAGTTAATGCTTAAATTGTACAGTTTCTATTTAGGTTGATGGCAATGTTTTGGTAATGGATGGTGGTGATGGTAGCACAACATTGTGAACATAATTAATAGCACTGTTATATATTTAATGTGTCTAAAAGGGGAAAATTTAAGTTGTGTATATGTTACTAGAATAAAAATTAAGAAGCAGAACATGGGACTGTACAGTATAAAGAGTGAACCTTATAAAGTATAGACTATAGTTAATAGTACAATTATAAAAATGTTTTTCATCAGTTGTAACAAACGCACCACGTGAATGCAAGGTATTCATAATAGGGTGGTGTATGGGCACTGTATTTTATGCACGATTTTTCTGTAAACCTACTACTTCTCCAATTAAAAAATGATTTTTAAAAAAAAATTTTTAAGAATAAAATACTTGCTTACCTCTAGTTGATGTAAGTTTAGCTCTGGGGATTTTGTGTTCTCATTACTTGAACTGTATCTGCTTTTATAGAACAGAGGTCATTTAAGACTGATTGCAGTTTGAAGTCAGAAGCATCAGCAGACAGCAAGACTTGTGGATTCACTTTTTTTAAAAGTTGAAATCTTTACGGATTTCAACTTTTGAATTTAAAAGCACCCATAATCTGAACCATATAAGGTTATCACCTAATGAAGTTATGTTTTAAAATTAATTCTAATTGAATATAATTACTAGTTGCTTGTATTTAGATCTTTTTGAGGCCAGGGATTTTTTATTGTTTTAATATTCCCATAGTAATGAGCATTGTATTGGGCAAACAGTAAGCACTCATCAATTTTCACTGATTACTTAATTTAAATAAAAATTATTTTTCAGTATTTATTATAAAATATGGAAATTTAATGTTTGTTAATTGATGAAGTTTTGTCTCAATAGATCTACCACTTATTTAGAGAAATTAAATGAAATGTTCACGACTTTGTAATAATGAGTTTCATTCCTCAAGTTAATTCTGTGAATCATACAAAAACTTTATGTACATTTAAATATATATTTATTTATCATGACTTCATAGAATAAAATGATGGTATGTACCAGAAAACAAACAAACAAAAATGTTTTAAAATACAGAATTGGGTAAGGGGGAGTTTGAGCTTTGTCCTCAGGGCATTATAGAACTAAAGGTTTTAGGTAGGAAAGGAATATCATCAGATTTGCATTTGAAAAGATCTGCAGTTTGGAGATGAAATCAGGTTGGTGAGAAAGAATATTGTGATATTAGCCATTTTTTTTCCAGGTGTTTCCAGGTTAGGTTCTGGTGGATAAGGTTTTAGTTGTGGAGAAGCCCTAAAGGCTTACTGGGTCCTGATTAATCATGGTGTTGCTCTGACAATAAACAACTTTGAACTAGAAATATCCCCAAATTAGACTTGGCTAGCTCATGCTCATTCTGTACCTAAAGCACTGAATCAGCTCCTAGGGGGGTTCTTTGTTTTCTAGCTCCTACTTGTATTCCTTCCAAAATGTCCCATAGATGCCTCAAACTCAATGTGCTCCCAGACCAATGGCCTTTTTTCTGTCTCCTCATCCTCCTCCACCCCAACTATGAATCCTGTCATCTATATTTCAGTAAATGGCATTATCTTCTCTACCAGACCCTTAAAGCCAGGAATCTTTGCTCTCCTGGATTATTTCCTTTTCTTACCATCTACCTCCTAAATAACTTTAAAAAAAAAAAAACACACAACAATTTATTGAAGTATATCATTCATACATCAACATACATAAACTATAAGTGTTCAGTAAACATCGTGATCTTACAAAACAAACATGCATTACATCATACAGGGCTCTCACACATCACCCCCCCACACAAACATCCTGCATTGTTGTGAAACATTTGTTAACAAATCATGAAAGAGCATCGTCAAAGTATTACTACTAACTATAGTCCGTATCTTCCTCCCCTATACATTTTTTAAGGATTTATTTATTTATTTTTTAACCATTTTTACCCTCCCCCCCGTTTTTGCTGTTTTTGTGTCCATTCACTGGGCAACTCTCTGTGTCCGTTTCCTGCCCTCTCTTCTCATC
>JAQZBX010007106.1:0-51398 GCA_029593785.1 Cabassous unicinctus
AGATAGATCCAGCTGAATTTATTGATATGGGCTCACTACACAGAGATTCTGGATTAAAGGTTTTAGCTCCAGGGGTTACAAAATGCTTTAACAGTTTGTTTGGGTGATTGGCTGAAATGTAGACTAAAAGATGGCCCATATTACCTGAGGTTGAAATGCCAGAACTTCCCTGGTATAATGTAGATGAGTATTTCTGAAGGCTTAGAGAGACTGGAATGTTAGAGTGCCTTTATCATGTAAGATCTACTCACCCATTCCAGGAATGTCAGAAGACACACCTTTCAACAGGAATGTGAGGAATAAATTTGTGAGACTAACTCCATTTTCCTGGAAGTGCTCTGTGGTTGCTCTACTCTGAAGGTCAGATAATACTGTGGGAACCACTGTCACTGAACTGGGAACCTTAAATACAATGGGTATAATTGGATCCTGAGTTGGTGGAACCCAAGGGAGAGCACATAATTGCCAAAGACAAGGTAGGTATGGATACCTCAATGGACAGAGCAGCAGTCAAAATAATCTTACTCCCAGAGACTGACTGGCATTGGCTAGCTGTATTAGTCAGGGTTCTCTCGGGAAATAGAATCAACAGGAGATATCTGTCAATAATATTAGATTTTAAAAGAGCTTCTCACACGACTATGGGGATGCACAACAACAGGTTCCTCAGGCAGGCTGCAAACCAGGGGCTCCGATGAAAGTCCGATGAAAGGTCCTTGATGAGTTTCTGGGAGAAGTTGCTTGTCCAACGACGAGCTGGGAAATTCTCTGTGAATGTTGAAATCATTTCCCCTTTTAAGGCATTCAACTGATTGGATAAAAGCGTCACCCATTGATGATGTAATCTCCCTGATTGATGCAGGTGTAATCAGCCATCCACGCAGTAAACTCACTGGTGATTGAAGTTCATAAATGCTTTTGTATTACAATTAGCCCTGTGCTTGCTGGAACAAACACCTGGACACAATTACCTGGCCGAGTCAACACATTAGCCTGACACTAGCAGATTATGGGGTACCTAGAATTAAATAGATGAGCAATCTACTAAATCCTACTTGATCTGTATAAGCAAAAGTGAGCAAAAGTCTAACTTGAATTACAAAATAAAGATTCATGGCCCCTTAATCATTTCCCATACTTGAGACCATTTACAGACCCAGAGCACCTTGAATGAAGTGAAGCCTGTGTCCCCTTGGAGAAGGACATTGTTACATTGCAAAAAAAAAAATGTATACGGTCAATCTTCCTCCCAGCCTTCCCCCAAAGAGACCTGTGGCCTTTTACCAGGGTAACCACACATTGGGGAAACAGAAATCATCAAACATTTCAGGGATTATTTGACACTGGCTTAGCAGTAACATTAATTTCAGGAGACCTAAAATGTTATGGTATTCCACCAGTCAGAGTAGGGGCTTATGGAACTCATGTGATTGATGGAGTTTTAGTTCAGGTGCATCTCACAATGGACCCAGTGTCCCATTCTGTGGTTATTTCCTCAGTTCTGGAATACACAATTGGAATAGATATATACAGAAACTGGCAGAATCCCCACATTGATTCCCTGACTTGAGAAGTGATGGCTATTATGGTTGAGAAGGCCAAGTAGAAGTCACTAGAACTGACCCTACCTAGCAAAATAATAAGTAAAAGACAATACTGGATTCCTGGAGCGATTACTGAGATTAGTAGTACCTTCAAGGTCTTGAAAGAATTAGGGGTGGTGATTTCCACCTCATTCCCATTCAACTCTCCTATTTGGCCTGTGCAGAAAAGAGTTGGACATTGGAAGATAAAAGTCGATTATCATAAACTTAACCAGATGTTGACTCCAATTGCAGCTGCTGTTCCAGATGTGGTATCATTGAGCAAATCAACACATGACCTGGTACCTGGTATGTAGTTATTTATCTAGCAAGTAATTTTTTCTCATTTGTAATTATTAAGGACCACCAGAAACAGTTTGCTTTCAGGTGGCAAGGCCATCAATATACCTTTACTATCCTACCTCAGGGGTATATCAACTCTGCAGCCCTATGTCATAATATTGTCCAAAGGAAACTTGATCATCTATCACTCCCACATTACATCACACTTGTCCGTTATATTGATGAGATATTGATTGGTTGTAGTGAGCAAGGAGTAGTAACTACTTTAGACTTATTGATAAGGTATGTACATGTCAGAGGATGGGAGATAAATGCAACAAACATACATGACCTTTCAACTTGATGGAATTTCTAGGTGTCCAGTGGTATGGGGCTTGTTGAGATATCCTTTCTAAGGTGAAGGATAAGCTATTGTATCTCACCCCTGCTACAACCAAAAAATAAGCACAATGTCTAGTTGTCCCTTTTGGATTTTGGAGATGACATATTCCTCATTTCAGTGGGCTACTCCAGCCCATTTACTGAGTGACCAGAAAAGCTGCTAGATTCAAGTAGGGATGAGAACAAGAGGAGGCTCTATGACAGGTTCAGACTGCTCTGCAAGCTGCTCTGCCACTTGGGACATATGATCCAGCAGTTCCAATGGTGCTGGAACTGTCAGTGGCAAATAGAAATGTTGTCTGGAAGCTTTGACAGGCCCCTATAGGAGAATAACAATGCAGACCCTTAGAAGTTTGGAGCAAATCCTTGCCATCCTCTGCAGGTAACTACTTTCCTATTGAGAAAAAGCTTTAGGCATGCTACTGGGACTTTGTATATACTGAATGCTTAACCATGATCCACCAAGTCACCATGAGACTTGAGTTGCCTATTATGAGCTGGGTGTTTTCTGAACCAGCAAGCCATAAAGTTGGACATGTACAGTGGTACTCTATCATAAAGTGGAAGTGGTATACAAAAGATAGTTTGAATAGTTCCTGAAGACCCAAATAAGTTAGAAGTGGCCCAAATGACCATTGACCACATTCTGCCCACATTACCTTCTCTTTCTTATCTCACATCTATTGCCTCTTGGGGAGTGTTTCCATTTGGTTAAAACTGTTGGGAGTAATATGCCAGAAAGTTATTGACTATTATAATGATAATTTATTATGTTAGAAGCTTACAGTTCTGAGGTCATAAAAGTGTCCAAATCAAGGCATCATCGGATATGCTGTCTCACCAAGTTGCAACTGTGGGCACTCAGGCACATAGCTTGTCTTTCCCCTCTCTTCTGGAACTTGTCTCTTTCAGGTGCATGTTAAAGTGGCTCCCTCTCAGGTTTGATTTCAGCTCTGGGTTCTTCTCTGTCTCTGTTTCTGAAGCGTTTATTCCTCAGTTTATAAAGGACTCCAGTAAAAGGATTAATACCTATCCTGGGTCATGCCTTATTGAAGTGATCTAATCAAAGAAAGGCCCCTTAACTGAATCTAATCTAAAGTTTCTATATACAAAAGTTTTACATGCACAGGAATGGATTAGCTGTAAGGACATGATCTTCTGGGATCCACCTGCCTTCAAAGTGTCACAGGTAATACCTTACAATCATTTGACTGAGAAAGAGAAAACTTGGGCCTGGTTTACAGATGGTTCTGCATGATATGCAGAAGTGACATGAAGTGATATGGACAACTACATCACTACAGGCCTTTTCTGGTATATCCCTGAATGACATTAATATGGGAAAACCCTCTTAGTGGGTGAAACTTTGAGCAGTACATTTACCTATTCAATTTTTCATGGAAGTAGAAATGGACAGAAGTACATCCATGGGTTGTCACTAATGGTTTGGCTGAATGGTCAGGGACTTGGTCAGGAACATGATGGGTGACAAAGAGGTCTGGGGAGGAGGTTTGTTTAAAGACATTTATGAATGGGCAATAAACATGAAGATATCTGTGTCCCACATGAATGCTCATGAAAGGGTAACTTCAGCAGAAGGTTTTAATAATCAAGTAGGTAAGATTACATGTTCTGTGGATACAAATTGGCCTCTTCCTTTAGCCACTCCTGTCATTGTCGAATGGTCTAATGAACAAAGTGGCCATCATTGATGGGGTGAATGTTATGCATGAGCTTAGAAAAATGGTCTTCCACTCACCTAGGTGGACATAGCTACAGCCACTTGCTGAGTGCCCAATCTGCCAACAGCAAAGACCAACATTCAGTCCCTGATATGGCACCATTCCCAGTGGTGTCAACATGCTCCCTGGAAGCAGGTTGATTGCATAAGGCCACTTCCATCATGGAAGGTGTAGTGATTGTTTTTAACTGGAATAGAAACATACTATAGAAACAGGTTTTCCTTCCTTGCACTCGATGCTTCTGCCAAAACTACCATCCATGGACTTACAGAATGCTTTATCCACCAATAATATCATGGTTTTCCACGTAGCATTGCTTCTGATCAAGGAACCCACCTCACAGCAAATGATATACAGGTATGGGCACATGCTTATGGAATTCACTGGTCTTACCATGTTTCCCATCATCTGAAGCAATTGGATTGATAGAACATTGGAATGCCCTTTTAAAGACTCAATTACAATGCCAAATAGTTGGCAATAAGCTACAGGGCTGGGAAAACATTCTCCTGGAGGCTGTGTATGCTCTTAATCAGCATTTCTCTCATAGCCTGGATTCAAGGGTCCAGGAATTAAGAGGTAGAAACGGGAATGACAGTACTCACTATTACCCTTAGTGATCCCCTAGAAAAATTCTTGTTTCCTGTCCATGCAACCTTGAGCTCTGATGGTCTACAGGTCTTAGTTCCAAATGGAAGTGTGCTGCTACCAGTATATACAACAATGATTCAATTGAACCAGAAATTAAGACTGCCACCTGGTCACTTTGGGCTCCTCATATCTCTGAATCAACAGACACTAAAATCAAAGGAAAACTGCAATAACCCAATCCAGGCAGGACTACCAATGTCCCAGAAATTTCGAGAATGAAGTTTAGGTCACCCCAGTAGGCAAAGAGCTCTGGACAGCCGAGGTGAATGTTGAGGATAAAGGGAACATGGAATGGGTAATGGAAGAAGGTAGTGATAAATAAATACTAACTATGACTATGTGACCAGTTACAGAAACAAGGACTGAAATGGTTATGAATATTTCTTCCTTTTTATGAGTATTTTTGTATATTTACATAGAGCAAATATCTTGGTTTTCTTCCCTATCATATCCCCTTATCATATGACAGAAGTTCATATTAGTTTCGTGTTGTAGTATTTATGTTATAGGATATCAAGTTTGAGAGTGAATATTACCCAAGGATTTGCACCTATTTTGGAGAGTTTTAGTGTGATTCTGGTTGTATTCAGGGCAGTTGAGTATTGTTAGATCAAAAGTATGAAGGTTATTGTTTATTACTTAGAGATTAATTACGGTTTTAGGTGATGTGTTTGGTTGCCATCTTGACAAGGGGAGTAATCTGATAAGTCCATGTGTCAACTTGGCCAGGTGATGGCATCCTGTTGTTTGGTCAAAGAAGCACTAGCCTATTAATAGGAGAATACTTTGTGGACTTAAATGATGAATAAGTTGGTTGCATATATGACTGATTACATATTCAATCAACTGAGGAGATAACCTTTAACAATGAGAAAGATGCATCCTATCCAATCAGTTGATGGCTTTAAAAGAAGAAGTGATGATTTCAGCAGTCAGAATAGAAAATTTCCAAGTCTACTTCAGCTAGTCAGCTTCTCCTGGAGAATTCATTGAAAACATTCATCAGATTTCCTACTCAGAGCCTGCACTACGGAATTTGAATTTGTGCATCCCTACAGTTGCATGAGACAATTTTATAGAATCTCCTAAGAGTTACAGATATTTCCTGTTGGTTTTGTTTCCCTAAAGAATCTTGACTAATATGAATTTTTCTGAGACTGCTATCACTGTTCATGGAGTTTATTTTTTACCCCCATGTTTAAGTATAATAGTTCAGGTTTCCCTCTGTGATCAGTCCTCTCAGGCCTATATTTGCATAAAGTCTTCAATAGTGCCAAGTATAAGCATGACAATATATTTCATGCTGGCTTCCTGGAAATTACCTTTAGGTGAAGGAGGCTCATTGTTCAGCCAGCATTTGAGTGGAGAAGGTTTGTATGTCCCTCATGCATGTGAGGCTTCTGTTCTTTGTTGGTGGATCTGTATGTGTCTTGGGGAAATTTTTGTAATTTCTTGGTATAAATACAACTCAAACTTTCTCTTTTTATCCACTTTCAAGGGTACAATTCAGGGGTAATAATTACATTCACAATGTTGAGCTGCCATCTCCACTATCCATTTGCATATGTTTACTCATTAATAATAAAAGAAATTTCTGTTTTAGTTTCCCAGGGCTGCTGTTACAAATAACCAAAATTCCTGTGACTTAAAACTTGCAAATTTATTCTGTTATATTTCTGGAGACCAGAAGTGCAAAGTGAGTCTTTGGCTATAGTGAAGGTGTTGGCAGAAATGGTTCCCTCTAGATGTTCTGAGTGAAGAATATATTTCTTTGCTCCTCTGCCTTATCATGGTTGCTTCATTCCTTGGCTTGTGACCCCTTCCTCCATTTGCAAAGCATATGACACCAATCTCTGCTTCTGTCACCTTGCTCTTGGCTCTGGTCTACTGTCTCCCTTTTATAAGGACCCTTGTGATTACACTGGGGCCACCTGGATAACCCAGGGTAATATCCCAGCCTCAAGATATTTTAAATTATATCTGCAAGGTCCCTTTTATCATGTAAAGCAACATATTAACAGGTTCTGGGGTTTAGGGCATAGAAATATGTGGGGTTGGGGAGAAAGAATGCCAACGATACCTGACGAGACTCTTGGTGTCTGACTGGGGGTGAAGATAGGGGAGGAGCAGGCCCCATCCATTCAAGGGGACAGGCATGGTGCCTGATTCAGTTTTGGAAAGGGAAAGCCCCATCCAGACATTGGAAAGGACTAGTTTTTACTGGAAGTTGGGGAGAAGGAAGCCTCCCATCCAGACATGGGGACAGGGATAGTGCTTGATTTGGTGTGGGTGAGGAAAAAGCCTCCCATCTAGACATTGGGTGCTACTGAAGGTTGGTGCAAGTAAACATGATGGGACCCCATGTAGAAAAGCAGATCTGGGCAGGAGGTAAGAGTTCAGTGTAAACAAATCTTTTCAATTAGGAATTTTTCAAACATACACAAAAGCAAAGTGAATAGTATAATGAACCCTATATACTCATTATACTTCAAGAAATTATTAATATATACCCAATACCTTTTTGTCTATAACTCTTCCATTACCACTCCCATGCTGCATTATTTTAAAGGATATTCAATAGATACTTTATGCATAAGTAGAGTGCTTAAGAGACAAAGACACTTAAAAAATGTAACATCAAAGTTACTACACAAAAATAATAGTTGTCCCTCAATCTTCATAAATACTATAGACAAAGCCCTGGGGGGCAGGGGACCCTCAGAGCCCAAATCACCATGCCCTGTTGAGCTGCCTCTGTATGTTTTGAAGTTTTAATCCCACAAAGGCAGCCAAACCAGCCCCTATTTCATTACATTCAACCCAATATAAAACAAAGCCCACTTGCCCTAAATATGCCCCTATATGAATAACCCTTGTCCAATCAGTAGAAGTCAAACTAACTTTCTTTCAATGCTTATAAAAATTGTTTGTCATCCCTGTCACCAACAAGCTACTTCCATTGGAGTTTCCTTTTCTGCAGCAAAATTTTGGTTACCTGAATAAAATGCTGTAGTGTGCAAACTCAACTCTGATTTGTCTTTCACAGTATCAACATTCATGTTTCCACCATCCCAGAGCTGTCTTTGTGGTTGGACTGATTTCTCAGGGAACAAAGGTAGTCCACAAGCACAGAAGAACCATATGGCCCCTGCATTCTGGGCATGTATGTTCAGCTGTGAGCATTGGAGAGGTTGTTGGGAGACAGGGGGATGTGGACAGTGGGGAATGGATTGCCTGGCAGGGACTATACACAGCAGTGAATGATGGGGGTATGGGAGCCATGTCCTCACTGAACAATTATGTGGTCTTGGTGGGGCCGCTGACTTTTCCCAGTTGCTTTGTAGGAGCTGGAAAATGAGAGGGTGCAGGTCATAAAGAGCATCCAGTGGAGATGGAGAGGCAGCATGGCTGCAGACTGCATAACCTCTAGTTCCCCTGAGGCCGCTGCTTCTTCCATGGGCAAGGAGGGCACACCTGGGTCTCCCCATGACCAGTGTTCATGCCTTAGAAATGCTGCCTTCCATGATCAACTTGGCCTTGAGTCATGGCAGCAATTAGGGTGATTTTTACTTGGAAGCTGAGTCCAAGGACATGGCCTGCAATTGCCAAAGCTGAATCTGCTACTTCTGGCAGTTCCTGAATGAACCTCAGCTGCTCTTACAGCAATGCCTGGTAATTACTTCACTTGTCTCTTCTGTGACCTGCCCCTCCTGAGGAGGAGTGGGTAGCATGGCATGAGGAGTGACATTCATTCTGAGCCCTATTTCTGAGGAAAAGTATGTGTTCTAGAGGCAATTGGGGAATCGTTCACAAATCTCTTGGATCCAAATCAAATTTACATTTTACAAGGATTGTTGCCAACTATGATAGGAGAAGTTTTTGATGCTGGGAGGCTGATGTGCTGCTTTCTCCAGGGCATAATTGAAAGGAAAGTGGAAGGACCTTGGGGAGTCTGAACAGCACAGCCTGGGAAGGCCACCTGGCCAGGTTCCTGGTCCATTAAAAACTTGGGTGGTTTTGTCTCATTAGCCAGCATTGAGCAGGGAGTGATACCAGAGGCCTGGAGTATTATGTCTGATGCCCCCACCCTGGGCTAGTGGAGAAATTTGTGAAGTCAATTAGAAACACCTTCAAATTCACCAAGGAGCTCCTCTGGAAGAGTCAACTTCTTCAAACAATTAGGTCTCCTAAGAACTTGGTTATCTGAGTTTGGAGAGAAGAGGCAAGAAGAGACTGTTAATGGTGAATCTTATGAGCTGGGGCTTCCTTATTTTAAACTTTAACTCAGAGAAGGGGGCTGAGGCACATGAGACATTTATAGTGTTGTTGAAATTTGTCACTTGATTTCCTGGTCTTTGTGGCATTTTCCTGTAAAGAGCTGAATGCTTCACTCAGTCTTGGCAGAGTCTGCAGTGTCTCCAGAGAACACTATGAAATCCGCTAATTTCTGTCACATAGCTAAGACATTAATCACCCACATGCCCCAGATCACAGATGGGATATCATCCTTCCCTTTGCCCATGAGGGTTCTGTCTAATTCCTGAACACATTCAAGTCTTCTGAAGGACTGACTGGACTTTCTCTGCTTTGAATTTAACCCCCATTTTGTGGTGCATTCATTTTCACCCATTTCTGCATTTTAGCACTATCTAGACTTTAAAAGGATTAGATTATTTTGGTGTGTAGATGTTTATTGAAAAATAACACATACATGGATACTTTCCAAAACATTAAGTATATAATATGATGAATTTTCAGGAACAGAACACACCCCTGATCAAAAGATAAATACCTCAGAAATCCCTGATTCTCCATCTACCCACAGCCCCAGGCCCTGGCCACAGTCTCCAATACTTAACGCCAGAGAGTAGTTTTGCTGTTTTTTTTTTTTTAATTTTAATATAAATGGAAACCCACAGCCTGTGCCCTTTCATGTCTGGCTTTTGTTCACTCAATATGTTTGGAATAGAGTACCAGTTACTGAAGATAATAAGCAACAATATATGACAAATGTTAAATTGTCACAGCTACTAAATGACAGAGCAGGGTTTGAACCCAGAGTGTCTGGTCCCTGAAGTCTACACTGCTGTGCTATACTCTCTCTTCTTGAGACAGCCATTCCAAGGGTAGAAGGAGATTAAAGTAGCACAAATGTGCACAGCATTTCATAGTTTGCAAAGTGATCTTAATATACAATATAACTTTTCAGCCCAAGGATGTAGACACTATTGTTTTATTCCCATTTTATAGATCAGGCAAACTGAGGTTCACTGGATTTTAACACCGTCACAGTTATAAAGGGATGGGCAATAATAAGATGAGAAGGGGAGACAACAATCTTTTGTCAAATGACTTCTCCATACCAGACACTTGCAAATACACAGAATTCAATCTTCACAGCACCTCTGCACATCTGCAAACACTGTATAAAGAAGGGTAAGTAGGAAGTCCTATCTCCATCCAAACACAGCATCAAGAAATGAGTGGGAATTGTTGTTTCTATCACTGGGACCAAGAAGTAGCAACCTGATGGTTAATGTCTGGTGTGGCAGCTGGAGCTGCGTAGCCAGTGGTGGCGATGGTGGTGTCCAAAGTGCTGATGAATGGCTGGGACATTCTTCTGTCTTCCTGACCAGGGACTAAATTTTGTTCTTTCCTTTCACCATTGAAAATGGAATTTCAAGTAAATGTTAAAAACATGTAAAGAGAAATTCTGGGGTTCTCCTGTCATTTAATCATTCAGATTAACCCTTCATCTGAGAAACCTAGAAAAAACTGGAAAACAACAAAACCCAATCTGTTTAAAGTCGCTAAGACCTGGCAAAAGAGTGAGGACTGCAAGGTTGAGAGCCAAGAGACAGGGAAGCCTACAAAGGTAACCCTGCAATTTGGGGCTATTTATACCACTGAGGTACCTACTGTTTCTGGTGGAGGCAGCTGAAAAGCTGAACATTGCATTGGGAGATTATTTGAAGGAATGATCAGAATGTACTATGATGCTATCTTCCTCTAGAAGGGATTTGTTTGTTGTTTTCACTACTCACAAGCACATTGTGATGTTAGTTTTCTAGAACAATGTGAATCAAATTTCAAATCCAGCACTTTTCCATTCCAGTTTGATGATTCAAAGTTGACATAGGCTTATGGAATGCCTGGGTCTTCTGCATCATGCTCATTCTTAAGGTAAAGCCCTTTAGCCTCCCTCCTAAGTTGGGCATGAGTCTTTAGGGTCACTATATTGGAAGGCTCTTGAGGGTAATGGAGACCCCTCCCTCTTTGAGGCTTCACCTGGATCAAGGAGCCCCAGATGCTGGGCTCACATCACTGAGTATCAGTCTTCTCCTATTCCAAGAGGGTGGGTGTCTGGGTAGAAGGATATGTGGGCTCCCTGGAAGTAAGGCATCTTGGCAGAGGGTATGTGTGAGCTCCCTGGAAGAAGGGCCCAGGTAGAGGGACTTTTGAGCCCCATGGAGGGAATGATCCAGGCAGAATGACATGTAAGCTCCCTGGAGGGATAGCATCCTGGCAGAGGGAGATGTGAGTTCCCTAGAGGAAGGGTGTCTGGCAGAGTGACAATTGAGTCCCCATGAGGTAGGGTGTCAGGCAGAAGGATATGTGAGCTTCTTTGATGCAGGGGGTCCAGGCAGAGGGACATGTAAGCCTCCCAGCATCCCTCTGTGTCCTTTTGGCTCCTTTTCTGAGGGGTTTTCTCAGGGCTTTGATGAAGCCCTATTCTCTTCCTGCCTTTCCTTCTCTCTATGCAGCCTCATTATGTTACTGACTTTGACTATTTTCTGTATTTCTATTTCTAGATCAACTCTCACTCTACATCTCTAAGTCTAGATATTGAATTATCTACTGAATATTTCCAAATCCTTCCAAACCTTTCTCTTGGTTCCTGCCTGGGTGGATGTTGCCCCCATCCTCATGGGAAGTGGTCCTTATCCTCAACTTCCCTTTCCTTTTCTCAATTAATCAACAATAATGTGGTCTAACTGCTGGACATCTCTTTAAACCCATTTAATTATTGTATCCTTACTTTCTTGGACAAGTCTGAGGCATCATAATCCTTGCCTGGGCTTCTACATCAACTTGCTAGTTGAGTTTTGCTTTTGCTCTTTGGCTCCTACGTGCAGTGTCCACTCTGAAGCTGGAACAATCTTGTAAAAACACAAATATGATTTTATGACCACACTCAATTCCTTTCTTGGCTTCCCAGTGCACTTGTGATGAAAGTCAAAGCACCTCACCTTGGCCTGCAAGTCCCCTCCATCAGGTCTCTCATAGCTTCCCCATGGCCCACCTCTGCTCCAGAGATGTTAGACTTCCTCCTAACTGCAGTTTGTGCAGTCCACCCAGGAACCCCAGGCAGAATTGGGTGCTATCCAGTGTTCCTAGTTTTCACCTCCTCCCTCCATTCCTTCGTGGCCTGAACTGGCTGTGTCAACCTGCCTTTTCTCTCTTTGTTACCCTGAGAGCCTATTCCCTCTGGACTGTGCTGTATACTTGTCCCTGGTCTCCTGACACTCTTCTGGCCTTCTTGCATCACACTTACCAGTCTTCAGAGGTGATATGTTTAAATCTCTATCACTGATCTTCAGTTCTGCTGTTATTTTACCCTCTGCCCTCCCCATATGTGACCCTCTTCCCTTCCCTTACCTGACCCTCTTCACACCACCTACCTGGCACTCTGCCCTCCCCTCACCTGACTCTCTGTCCTCCCCTTACCTGACCCACTGTTCTCCCCTTACCTGACCCTCTACTGTCCCATTGCCTGACTCACAGCTTTCCTGTCCATCCCTCAGCCAACACTTCTGACTCTATGAGTACCTGGCAGCAGAGGACAGAGCCTGGGCTGCATGGGAAATTGACAAACATGGAGCCACCCACACTCAATGCTGAGCTTCCAAGCTCCTAGGGTGGCCCTGGGTGTGAGTGGGAGAAAGTCTTGGCAGGTTGTAGAAGTATGGCTGTCCACCTGATCATTTATGTCTTGTTGCCTATAGCTGGTCCTACAGAACAGCCTCCATGGACTCCAGGCACTGGTCAACAGGGTGGTCAATATTCAGAAATTGTATAAAACCAGCAAGACAGCTGGTGGGCAGAAGGGTTAGTGAGGCGAGTGGTGGAGGGTCCAGTGCTTGCTAAGATGGATCAAGAACATTCTTATCTTGACCACTGTTTACCCTGTCTCTCAGGCCATGCCCCTATTCTCTTCCTGGCTTCAGGGCTCTGGCTTTGCCATCCCTTGCCTCAGATTCATTTCCCAGGCTGTTTCTCTCTTCCCTTCCCTATGAGTTTCTGAAGCTCCAGCAGTATAATGACCACCAGCTCCCTTCTGTGCAGATTTCAGGAAGTTTCTCCAAATGCCTTAATTTCTTTCAGTGCAGTGGGAACAAATTCATTTGCCATCTGGTGGGGAAAATTCTTTCTTGGGACCCAGGAGAGATGACTTTGTATGCCATGCTGAGGTGGGCAGTGGGGGCACTGTGGGTCAGTTAGGGTCTTCTATTGTTTGGGGTCTATCTCTGTTTCTTGAAAGCCTTTGGGCATTCCCCCTCTGACTTGCATTCCTCCCCACCATACGTCTATGCCAGACTGATGGTACAGGTGCTTCTCTCTATAACATTTCATCCACATATCAGCCTGCTGAGAAGGGCCCACACTCTACAGTTGTCATCTTGAAGTACTTAATTTTTATTATTATATCTTAAAATTTTATTTTTATCAAGGGAATCAGCATTTTCATGTGCTTTGATCCCCACAAATCATGTAGCCAGGCTTTGTACATTTTTGATTTATTGAAATTATTCTGTTGACAAAAGTAATACATATTCATTTTAGAATATGTAGATAGTGCAGATAAGACACACGAAGAAAATGAAAATTCATCTAACATTCTGTGTCTCAGAAATGAACCTTTTTATCATTATATTTTATATCTACTTATCACTTTCCTTTGCAGGATGCACAGATGAGAGGATGAGAATGTCCCTTACAGAATGCATCACAGTGTGCTTTCTATTGTTTTATTGTGTCTTTCATTTAAATAGTTGCTCATATTGGCTTGTCTTTTCTTTACTCATTTGTACCATTGTTTTAAATGATTAACTCTTCTTCCATTTGTGCATGTCCCAAAATTTACTTAATCTACTCTCCTTGAATATTGGCTTATTTCCTGAGGATGGACACCCTGGAAGAGAGAGGAATGTCTTTATGGTGGCAATAGGTCCCATTCCTAGAGGGAAGTTGCTGGGTCACAGACAACATGAGCATAGAACAATCCCAGTATTCAAGCAAAACTTCCATGTGAGCAGACCAGCACTATCCTTCTGTGGGACCCTGGACTTTGGCCAGCTGCAACCCTAGAGCTCAGGCCTCTCTGAGTACAGGTCCATGGCATCTCACACCAGCTTGAGGAAGCCCACTGGCTCTCTCCACCTGCCTGGGGGTGTCTAGGGAGGACCCTGAACCCTTGTGGCAGATGAGAGCTTTGATATGCCTCAAGACTTGTGAGTTCTAATTGACTTCATTCCACGATATCAGCAGGGCTGGGTTGGATCCACCTTCTGTTTGTGAGCAGACCACACACACCCCATCACCAAGACTGCTGGCCCTGGGTGGCTACAGCAGAGGTGACCATGGATGCCACTGTTCCCTCTGCAGCTGTAACCCCTTCTCCTTGCCTGTTGGAACATTCTCCTAGGTGAAGATCTGTTACAGCTTGCAGGTCTCCAGGCTCCAGGAACAACACAAGGACCAGTCACCAACCATTCACCATTACCTGATTGCTATGGACACATTTTTGCTAGCTTTGTATTTCAACAAGGCAACTGAGTTGGCCAAAATGAAGAGTACTAATGGGAGGGAAATTTGATATAAAGTTGGGGATTTGCATTAAAGATCTAACTTCTTAATCCTCAAAAATTCTAAAGGAAATTTTCAATTCATGCCCCCTTTGCTATGCTCTTGATCCTAAGGCCCATCAGGGAAAAGAGTCCTCAAAGTCTGGAGGTCAGAAACATTTGCCAGTATGGTCCAGGTTGGGCAACATGAGCAGCAGGGGTTTGTATGTGGGAACCAGTGGGGCCTATTGTAAGCCTCCATGTTCTGCAGACAGCTTGACTGTGGCACTGCCCTGGGCCTTACATCTATGTGTCAAGGCCCCAAGATGCAGTAGGACTGTATATAGGGGCCCAACTGCCATAGCATGGAGATGTCACTATGGGAATTCTCCCTGATGGACTGCAGACTGCTGAGTGGCTGTGCATGAAGATAAGTGGCAGTGAAGATCTGCTCAGGTTGGTCAACAGGGGACCACACAGCCCATTCTCTGTCAGGGCCTGTGTCAATGATGCCAGCCATGTTGAGGCAGTTGCCAGGCCAGGAAAGAGGGCTCTGGGCCCAGGTCAGGATGGGATCCAATCTGGGTGCATGCCTTACCCAGGATGCTATGAGTCCTTCTCCCTCTCTGGGCCTTGGCATTCCCACTGTCTGCAGAAGAAGAAGGAGAAAAGCTTTTCTCTCTGACCTGCTGGAACATGCACCTCTCCCTTTTGTCTGCTTCTCAGACTGGAACCCCATCATATTTATGGTAATGTTGTTGTCTGGATTTCTCAACTTGGCCACCAAACTCATGCTTTGGTTTTTCACCATCCCCTCACATGCATGCCCACATCTGCCACAAGGCCCCCCAGGATATTGCCCAGGGGTCCCTTGCATACTCCAGCTATGTAAAACCAGAAAGTCATCACTCTGAGAATTGCTTGCCTGGCTCTGGTATGAAAGGTGACCCTGACCTGTTTTCCACACTGAGGTCATGATCCCAGGAGGTGGGACTCTGAAGCCCTGGGTGTCAAGTGGCCGAGTCTTTGCTGAGCTCAGGCTGCAGCCCCTGAACCAGCACTGACACAGGTGCAGCATGTGAGGCATAGAGCTCTGGTCGCTCTTTTTCCCTCAAGTGGGAGGTCTGTGGAGTCTAGCCCGGAGGCAGAGTCAGGCCCTGTCCTGGGAAACCAGAAGCTAGTGAATCTTGACAACTCCACCTTGAGGTGTGAATTGTGCAAGGAGGGGTCAAATGTTTTCTGCAAACAGCTCAAGTGTGACCTGATTGTGCAGTTGTCAAGCATCCACCTTGGAGGGGGCCTGGGGGGGCAAGGTGCATAAATTGTGTGCTGCAAAGTGTAAACCATATGTTTGTGCTCAGTAGCAAAGCTTCAATATATGTTCAATTATAACAAATGCACCACACTAATGAAAGATGCTGTTAAAGGGTGAAAATGTGAGAGGGGAAGAGGGGGAGTTTATAGGAATCCCCTATATTTTTGTTGCAACATTTATGTAATCTAAAGCTTCTTTAAAAATAAAAAAAGAAGTTTGTGGCCTTCCAGGCAGCAGATCCCAGCATCTTCATTTGCAGGTTCAACGTGAACTTCCTGGGGAAATGTAACCTACTTCTGCACATGAAGGTAGTGTGTTCAGGTAGGGGTGCTGCAGCTTGGCATGTTTTCAAGGCCTTGATTTTCTTATATTAGATTGGGAGTAATGTCATTTTACCATTCCCATGGGCTTGAATGGGACCCTATCTCCCAGTAAATGGGGGTTAAGGTGATTTCCATGGTCGAGGACAGCCCAAAGAGGAGTCCTCTATGCTGCCGCACCCATAAACCCCCATTCTGCCCCAGAGGATTTTAACCAGCTTTAGCCTTCACTGTCATGGTCCCTCCTTCTGGGGTGATGGAGCTGGTGGCCACCCAGGAAAGGGTTAAAGGGGGCCCAGCCCTCTGGGGGCACAAGGCTGCAGCTGGGGCTGTCCTCATCTATTCTGGAAGGTGGGGTCAAGGTGATCCATGTCTACCAGAAGGGAAGGGAATCCAGGGGTGGGAGTTGACTCCCTTTGGATGAGTGTTTGCTGTTAAATCTCATGGACCAGGGCCTAGGTTGGAGTCAGGACCCAAGGGTCTGTGGTGGAGGGGAGGGCCTTGAGTGGTCCTGGGACCATGGGTGGGAAATGAGGATGTGAGAGGATGCCATTCAGGGGCAGACAGGGTGAATGAAAGAGCAGTTAAGGCAGAGGGACACTCAATGTTAGGAATGAGAAATAGCTAGGGAGCTAGAGGAGGTGGAGGGGTACAGAATAAAGAGGAAGAAAGGACAGGAAGATAGGATGGAAGTGGAGGAGACACAGAGGGGAGGAGGGATGGTGGATGGGGGAGTGGACAGAGTCCTTTTGGGGGAGATGGATGTGGTTTGGGTTTCCCCTCCCCACTGCAACCCCTCTCCTGCATTTCCCATTCCCCCTCCTCAGGTCTTCCCAGTGCCCTGTGGCTGAGGTAGGACAGAGACACTGAGAACTCCTGCAGGGGAGGCATAGACCACATCCAGGAGGAGGCCTTGTAAACAAAAAATTAACAAATGTGTTTTAATCCACTGGGTTGTATTTTTGGCAATTGCTAACCTGGTATATTGCTATGGAGCCAGAATTAAATGCCAATTGTTGTGATAACTCACTGAATTATGTATGTTGGTGTATGTTAGCCTTTGAAGTAGCTAGAAGCAGATATCTGTAACTGTTGTAAAT
Organism: Cabassous unicinctus; assembly: GCA_029593785.1. Classification (NCBI taxonomy): domain Eukaryota; kingdom Metazoa; phylum Chordata; class Mammalia; order Cingulata; family Chlamyphoridae; genus Cabassous; species Cabassous unicinctus. The sequence continues at coordinate 17,241 of JAQZBX010007106.1, forward strand.
CACTGAACTGTAACCCAGATGCCCTGTTTCTTTAATACTGAGGCTGTGTTTTGAAACTACATCATGCTTACCCAGTAACTAGACAGTGATTGGACAACTCATTACTTTCACACTTTTAATTCCATATTTTGGTTTGCAACCCCAAAGTGGGGTGCCCTGGAACATAGCCACTTGTTGATTAACATGGATCAGCCCAAAGCTGACCATGTCAATTCCAAATTCCTAAGTTATCTTGCTAAACCAAAGCAATTCTAATCACAGTTGGCCTGTCTGACATGTGCAGTAGCCTAAACCTTAAGCTTCAAGTAAACTAAGCATATAATCTGTGCAGGATCAGTGATTAGACTATCTGTAACCTCATCATCTCTCATTATCCTAAAGCCACCCTACCTGCCTTTGAATGTTATAAAACACTGCAAGTTTTTCCAGTTTGGAGGGACAAATTTATGCCAGTAGGCCTTCTAAACTCCTTTCCTTTGTGCTTGGCAAAAAACTCTTTCTTTCTTTGAAATCTCAGTGTCATATAATTGGTTCTTCTGTGCTCATAATCCAGAAAACCCCACAGTGATCTATTTCAGCCTGGGACCTGTGGGGTACTGAATTGGGAATTGGTATGCTGGCTATTCTAGTGGAAAGGGTTCAAGCAGACCTGTGACATCCCTGCCCCCAGTTTCATGGCCATCTCAATGTGGCTGAGTTGTGTGTGCTGTATGGGCACTAACAGCCATCTGGCAGAGTGCAAGGTGTCTGTTCCTGCTGGTGCACAGGGGAACCTTGCAGGTTGAAGGCATAATCTGCTTGGGAGAGTGCTGCACTCTTACCCCTCTGACAATAAGATCTTTCCCACCTGAGGACCCCATGGCCTCCCTGACTATATCTCTTCCCAGAAACCTCTGGGTATGCCTGGTATCCAGGACAGCGTGCTGCATGGAGTGCATGGAGGTACACTCTGGCCCCAGGTGGGGTGCCGTGTGTGATGGTGGCTGGGATCTGCAGATGCCCACATCATCTGAAGGCATCTGAGTTGTGCCCGGGCCTGATAGCTGGAAAATGTGCCTACTAAAAGTTTCTTCACTTAAGCAGCACTGAAAATTCTAATACGCTAATTGAGCTAGTTTTCTATTAATCTAATTTTAGAAGTTTACTCCTTGCATGTAGTTACCTGAAGGATATTAACCAGACCTTTTCAGTTTTACTTGCAAGAATAAGATAGAATCTCAAAGCAAAACCACACAGAATTGTGTCAGGAGCAAGACATCACCCAGTATATCTGTAGAATTTCTCAGAGAGAGAGAAAGAGAGAAAGAGAGAAAATAGCTTGATATCATTGAATAGTTGGCTGAGAAAGAAGTCATGAAGACCTTGTGCATAGGCAATTGCACAACAATATCCAAACTGTGGTTTACTAGCCATGGAAACCAAGGACAATTTTGATGTGCTTGACACAATGCAAGACTGGAAAATTTCATGTACTCTCCTCACAAGATTCCTGGAAACATCAATTGTTCTTTTTTTTTCTTTTTTTACTTGTTTTTCTTCCAAACTTTTACAATTAACCTTATTAATAATGCTACATACATTAAGCATCACCTCTTATGTTGAACCCACATCCTATTTCCTAGTAACCTATACTCTAGACTTCACCTCTGTGAGTTTACCTATCATATTTAGTTCATATTAGTGACACAATACAAAATTTGTCCTTCTATGTCTGGCTTATTTCGCTCAAAATAATAAAATCTAGGTTCATCCATGCTGTCATTCAAATTTCATTTCTTCTTACATCTGAATAGTATCCCACTGTATATATAGACCACATTTTGCTTATCCATTCTTTGGCTGATGGAAACTTGCCCTGGTTCCATATTGTAGCAATTGTAAATAATTCTGCTATGAACATTGGTGTGCAAGTGTAAGTTTGCATCCTTACTTTCTGTTTTTCTAAATATAATCCTTGTATTTGTATTCCTGGATCACACCACATTTCTGTATTAGCTTCTTGGGGTACTATCAAACTGTATTCCACAGAGGCTGCAGCACTCTACAGTCCCACCAACAGTGAAGAAGTGTTCCTGTTTCGCCACATCCTTTCCAGCACATGTAGTTTTCTGTCTAAAAAACACAATGGCCATTCTATACGCTGTGAATTTGTGTCTCATGGTAGTTTTGATCTACATTTTCCTAATCTCTACTGATGAACATTTTTTCTGGTGCTTTTTGGCCATTTGTGTTTCCTGTTTTGATAAATTTCTATTCAAGTCCTTTGTGCACTTTTTAATTGCATTGATTGCTTTTTATCATTGAGTTGTATGATCTCTTTATATAACATGTATATCAAACCATTATTGGAGAAGGGGTTTCCAAATATTTTCTCAACTTAGGTAGGCTGCCTTTTTACTTTCTTGACAAAGTCTTTTGAACAATAAAATTGTTTTAATTTTGAGGAGGTCCCATTTATCTATTTTTTTCTTTTGTTGATCATGCTAAGGGTGTAAGTTTTAAGAAACTACTGCCTAAAACAAGATCTTGAAGATGATTCCGTATATTTTCTTCTAGGAGTTTTATACGTGTATCTTTTATATTAAGGTCCTTCATACACTTTTAGTCAATTTTTATATAAGGTGTGAAACAGGGGTCCTCTTTCTTTCTTTTTGGACATGAATATACAGTTCTCCCAGCACCATTTGTGGAATAGACTTTTCTAACCCAGCTAGGTTTATCCAGCTGGGTGGACTTGGCAGCCTTGTCAAAAATCACATAAACTTAGATGTGAGGGTCTATTGCTGTGTTCTCTATTCATTTCCTTTGGGCAATATGTCAACCTTTATGCCAGTTCCATGGTGTTTTTTCCACTGTAGCTAAGCAATATGTTTTAAAGTCAGGAGTGAGAAACTTCCAACTCATTCTTTTTTAAAAATATATTTAGGGTCCCTTACCCTTCTAAATAAATTTGATAATTGGCTTTTCCATTTCTGCAAAGAAAAAGGCTGTTAATTTTTATTGTAATTGCATTGAATTTATAAATCAATTTGGGTAAAATTAAAATCTTAACAATAGTCTTCCGGTTAATAAACATGAAATGCCCTTCTATTTATTTAAGTCTACTCTGGTTTCTTTAAGCAATGTTTGCAGTTTTCTGAATACAGGTCCTTTATGTCCTTGGTTAAGATTATCCTAAATATTTTATTATTTAGTCACTATTATAAATGGAATTTTTTTCCTTATTTCTTCCTCAGATTGCTTTTCAGTAGTGTATAGAAATGCTACCAATTTTTGTATATTAATCTTGTGTCCTGCCAATTTGCTGAACTTGTCTGTTAGTTCTAGTAACTTTGTTATGGATTTTACAGGATTTTCTACATAGAGGATCATATCATCAGTGAATAGTGAAAGTTTTACTTCCTGTCCTATTTGGGTGCCTTTTGTTTCTTTGCCTAGCATAATTCCTCTAGCTAGAACTTCCAGCAGAACATTGAATAAGAGTGGTGATAGTGGGCATTCTTCTCTTGTTCTTGATCTCAATGGGAAATCTTTCATTCTTTCACCCTTGAGTACAATGCTAGCTCTGTGTTTTTCATATATACAATTTCCCATGTTTAGAAAGCTTCATTCTATTCCTGTCTTTTGGATTGTATTTATTGAGAACAAAGGCTGTATTTTGTAAAATGCCTTTTCTGCATCAATCAAGATGATAATGTGATTTTTCTTCTTCAATTTATTAATATTATTTTTTACACTAATGGATTTTACTGTGTGTAACAACCCTGGCATAACTGGGATAAAATCCACTTGATTGTAGTCTATGATTCTTTTGGATTTGATTTGCAGGTATTTTTCTTGAAGAATTTTCCATTTGTATTCATTAGGGCTATTGTGCTAGTAAGCCAAAGGGGCGCTGATGCAAAATTCCAGAAATCTGTTGGCTTTTATAAAGGCTATTTATTTGGGGTAGAAGCCCAGAGTCACCATGCCATAAAGCATAAGTTACTTCCCTCACTAAAGTCTGTTGCCATGCCAGTCATCTACTGATGTCTGCAAGGGTTCAGGCTTCCTGGGTTCCTCTCTTCTTGGGACTCATTTCTCTCCAGACTCAGCACCTCTGCTCTATCCACAAGGCAAGCTGTCGACTCTCAGACAAATGGCTCATCACTCTTTCCAGGGCCTCTGCTGTGTCCAATTGAGTTTTCTCTCCTTGTTCACTTATCTGCTTCTCTATGTGTTTACTTCCCAGGCTCCAGGGTCAAAACTCTAACCTTCCTTCTCTTGGGTGCAGTTTCTCTGTGAGTCCCAATCCACCAAGGGTCAGAGACTCAATGTCTTACTGATGTGGCCCAATCAAAGCCTCAATCATTATTTAATCAAGTAAAAGTGAAACCTCCGATAGGCCAGTTTACAAATGCAATCAATATTTCTTTTTGGAATTCATCAATAATATCAAACTGTCACCGATATTCATCTATAACTTTCTCTTTATGTAGTATGTTGTATGGTGATGTTGCCTTCGTAGAACGAATTTGGTAACATTCCTTTCTGCTCAATTTTTTGGGAAAGCTTGAGCAAGATTGGTATTAGAATGTGTTTGAATGACTGGTACAATTAACCTGTGAGGCCATCTGGTCCTAGGGTTTTCATCTTTGGGAGGTTTTTATGGCTGTTTCAATCTCTTTACTTGTGATTGGTTTGTTGCTGTCTGTTATTTCTTCTAGGATCAGTGTAGATTGTGTTTTTCTAGGAATTTGTCCAATTTGTCTATGTTGTTTACTTTTTTTGGTATAGAGTTGTTCATATTATCCTCATGATATCTGCAGTGTCAGAGTTAATACACCCTTTTAATTTCTGATTTATTTATTTGCATCTTATTTTTTTATTTGTCAGTCTTGTAAATGTTTGTTGAATTTTTTTATCTTCTCAAAGAAACAAGTTTTGTTATTCCTTATTCCTTCTATTGTTTTGTTGTTGTTGTTGTTCTTGGTTTCATTTATTTCTGCTCTGATATTTATTATTTCTTTCCTTCAGCTTGGTTTTGATTTAGTTTGCTGTTTTTTTTTCTACTTCCTTCAGGTGTGCAATTGGTCTTTGATTTTAACTCTTTTTTCCTTTTTAATGTTAGCATTGAGGGCTATAAATTTCCCTCGCAGCACTGTCCTTGCAGAGTCCTATAGGTTTTGATACATTGTGTTCTCATTTTCATTCATTGCAGGATATTTACTTGTGCAATTTCTTCTTTGATCTACTGATTATTTAAGGGAGTGTTGTTAATCTCCACATATTTGTGAATGTTCCATTTTTCTTTCCATTTTTGAGTTCCAGCTTCATTCTGTTATGACCAGAAAAACTGTTCTGTATAATTTCAAAACATTCAATTTTATTGTAACCTGTCTTATATTCCAACATATTGACTATCCTGGAGAAGAATTCATGAGCCTTGAAAAGAATGTATATCCCACTGTTTTGTGGGGTAATGCTCTATAAATATCTATTAGGTCTAGTTCATTTATAATGTTATCAAGCCCTTTGTTTCCTTATTTATCCTTTCTCCATATATTCTATTCCATGCTGAGAGTTGTGTATTGAAGTCTCCAACCATTATTGTATAGACATCTATTTCTTCCTTCATCTTGCCAGTGTGTGTCTCATGTATCTTGAGGCATCCAGATTAGGTGTCTAAATATTATAGTTATTTCATCTTGGGGAATTGTCCTTTTATTAATCTATAATGAATGCCCATCTCTTAAAATGATTTACCTTTTAAAATTTATTTTTCTGATATTAGCATTGCTACTCCAGATCTTTTGTAGTTATTATTTTTGTGGAATAACTATTTCCCACCTTTCAGTTTCAATCTGGTTGTGTCCTTATGTCTGAGGCGAGTCTCTTGTAGACAGCATATAGATGACTCATATTGTTTATCTATTCTGTCAGTCTGTGTCTTTTGATTAAGAATTAAGTCTATTAACATTCAGTATTATTACTGTATAGGCATTAGTTTCTTCATCCACTTTGTCCTTTGGCTTTACAATGTTTTAACTTACTCTTGTCTGTCTTTATACCCTTTAGTTTATCCTTCCTAATAATCTTCATTTCTACACTCTTCTCCAAGTCTCTAACCTTTGTTTCTTTTGTTCTGTTTATTTCCCCATAAGAATAATTATGTTTTTAAATGCATAAAATAAAATTACATAAGAAATCAGTTACACATATTGAACAAAATTACTAAAATGAAAAACATATGAAATAATACTATACATATCTGTTTTTCTTAACAGAAATAATAATCCAGTATATTAAAAATATAGGAAAATTAAAGTTAAGTTTTATGTTTTAAAAGACTTGTCAATGTGTAGACTGTTTTTATCTTTTTGTTTGTTTTTTGTTTGTTTATTTATTTATTTATTTTATATTTTAAAAGATGCTTAGATTACATAAATGTTACACAAAAATTACAGGAATTCCCATGTTCCCCACCTCCCACATTGCCCAAAACCTCCCACTTAAACATCTTTCATTAGTGTGGCCCATCACCTGCAATGGATATACACATCCTGGCGCTTTGCCACTAAGTATGCACTGTAGTTCACATTGTAGACCACACTCTCTCCAACACAGTTCTGCATGTTATAGGCTGATGTAAAATGGCCTATATCTGTCACTGTAATGTCACTCAGGATAATTCCTAAGTCCCGAAACAGACCCTGTATTACAATTGCTTTTTCCTCTCCCTGCCCCGAAAGCATCCAGTGGCCACTGGATCCACATCTATGTTGTAATTTTTTCCATTGCTTGAATCACAATATATCTACAACAGAATACCAGTAAGTCCACTCTAATCCATAGCTCTTCCCCCATTCCTGAGGAATCTGGGATGGTGATGTCCACTCCACCTCCAAGTGAGAGAGGGCTTATATCCCATGGATAAGATGGATGGGATTATCCTGCCTGCAGATGCAGACTCTCCGTTGCCTGGGATGATCGTTGTCCACCATCATCTCTGCACCAGGTGACTTGGGTGAGTCCATTGAGTTGTAGAGTAGGAGTTGCAGCTCCACCGATATTCCAGGCACAGAGGGCAAATGGGCAGGCCAAAGTTTCCAGTTTCTGGAAGTACACCTACAAACTCCAGCACCACATATAGGTTTGAATAGAAGGGACTGATGGACCATGTGCAGGGAGGATGGATTTGAGTCCAACTATATCACTTTCAGGACACAGATTTCAAAGTATAGCCCCCTGATAAGGCATCAATGTCTTGAGCTACCCCTCCTTATACAGGACCTAGGAGTCTCAAGAGCCCTCAGGAGCCCCTCTGTGTGGGGTGATATCGACTTTGATGTTCTATGAGATTCTACTGAGGTGTGCGCAAGTGTTACCTCTGGGATGACCTCCCAAATCTCTTTGAAGTCTCTTAGCCACATGAACTCATTTTCTTTACCTCTCCCCCCTTTTATTCAGGGTCTTTTTCAAGTCGTATTGCCAGTTGGCACTAGGTATTAATCCCTTGTTGCTAGGGAGGCTCATCCCTGGGAGTCATGTCTCACACTGGGGGAAAGTAATGCATTCATATGCTGAATTTGGCTTAGAGATAGGCCACATTTGAGCAACAAGGAGACTCTCAGGTGGCAACCCTTAGACACCCCATAACAGTAGGCTAAGTTTCAATTATAAGAGCAAAGACTTATAAGGCTAGTCATCAATAACAAGAATCCATTAGTGGACCATCCTCCTTTGCCAGACACTTCCCTGCACTTGGGGGACTGTTGCTGCTCCCTTGGAGAATGTGTCAGAACTCTCCAGGCTGGGAATTCAGTATTCTCTCATTTATTGAGTGATTCTCCACCCATTGTGATCATGTCGCACCCCTTGATCATTTCAACAATTTTATATATCTTTCATGTATATTCAGGTGAACTTCCTCCCATGAAACCACCATCCCAGACACCCCCACCAATGATCCTCTCCTATCCCCATTGTCACCCTTCTGTGATCTAAACCTTCCTTGAAGATTAAGCCCATATAATAGAAAAATACAATTAATAGGAAAATGAAATAATAATGATAAATTTAAATATAGGAGATAAAATACATGGAAATTTCAAAAAAGTATTAAAAATAAGACAAAATTAAAGGATTGGGATATTCAAAAAATGGGAAAAAACAAAAAAATTAAATTTTTAAAAACATTTTTCCTTTTATCACTACATTATCAGGTGTCCAGTCTGTACTGTGGCACCTTCTCCCTCTCATTCCCCAGTGTCTCCCAAATTTTCATTTAATTTTCAAAGAAGTTTTAGGTCACAGCAAAGTCACATACAGAATACTAGAGACTCTTATATACTCAAACTCCTCCCCCTTTCCCACCCCATATTAAAACATTTTTGTATATGGATGGTAGCATTGTTATAACTGTTATACAGATAGTGAAACATAGTTACAAAACATTGTTAATGGTTTACAGTATAGTTTACAATTTAGAATGGTACAGTTTAATAATTTTTTATGATATTTACCATGCCCTGTGTCCATCACTGTAAGGTAATGAAAAACATTTCCCCTGACCACTAAATACCCCCTATTTGATCTTTTCTGTTCCTTCCTCCCCATCACTCTGGGGCACATGACACCCACCAGTCTTGACTTATTGGATGACAAGATTCATAGTTACATGCAACAAGAGATCTTGACATGCTGATTGTCCTCCTCTATTAAGATCAACCCTTGCTACTAAGAGAAACCCACCTCTCCGTTTCTGGGTGAATTGGTCCTCCCAAAGATGGGGATCCATCTGCTTCCCACTCACCATGTGGGTCTCCACTCCCCAACACAACACATTATGACAGGATGAAAACTCACACTCCCCAGAATCCTACCCACTTGCACCCCATCCTAAATGCCCCCCCCCAAATTACACCCTAAACCAGTGACACTACCTTGTCATGTTGCCGTAAGAGCATTCCCACTCTTCCACTTTCAACCTCACACCCAGAAATCCCATGTCCACCTTGTCCCTCTCCCATTTCTTCCCCCAGTATCCTCCCTTACAAATCTACCCACCTGTCAATCCTGCACCACCAAACTGAGTAATATTACTACCCACCTGTCCTATCCTTCAATATGCAAGTATACTCTATTACTTTATCATAGATTATGTCCATATGGGGGATGGATCACAACCTTCTCTTCTCTTTCTCTCTCTTGTTAACCTGTCTTTCACACAACGTTTCTCAGAGACTGCTCACTTTCCTCAATTCAAATCAGTTAGGTCATGTACTGTTCAACCTTCAATGCCTAGCTTGCTTCACTCAACATAAGGTCTTCAAGATTCATTCATGTTATTCTGTGTGTTAGCACTTTATTCTTTCTTGCAGCGAAGTAATATCCCATTGTATATATGTACCACATTTTGTTTATCCATTTATCTGTTGATGGGCACCCGGGCTGATTCCAACTTTTGGCAATAGTGCACAAGGCCATTATGAACATTGGTGTGCATATATATATTTGTGTCTTTGCTTTTAACTCTTCTGTGTATATACCTAACAGTGGAATTGCTGGGTCATATGAAAGATCTATTGTTAGTTTTCTGAGTAACCAACAAACTGTCCTCCTCAGTGACTGAAACATTCCACAATCCCACCAGCAGTGGATGAGGGTGCCTATTTTTCCACATCTTCTCCAACTTTAACAGTCTGCTCTTTTTTCAATAGCTGCCATTCTGATGGGTTTAAGATGGTATCTCATTGTAGTTTTGATTTGCATTTCACAAATAGCTAACGATGTCGAGCATTTTTACCTGTGCTTTTTACCCATTCTTATTTCTTCCTTAGAAAAGAGTCTTTTCAGGTCACTTGCCCATTATTTAAATGGGTTATTTGTCTTTTTATTTTCAAGGTGTAGGATTTCTTTATATATGCCGATTACTAGGCTCCAATCAGATATATGGTAGCCAAATATTTTCTCCCATTAAGTAGATTCAATTTTTATTTTCTTAATAACATCTTTTGAGGTGCAGAAGTTTTTAACTTTGAGGAGACCCTATTTATCTATTTTTTCTTTTGCTGATCATGCTTTGGGTGTGAAGTTCATGATACCATTTTCTATTAAAAGCATCCTGTAGATGCTTCCCTACATTATCTTCCAAGGTCTTTATGGTTTTGGCCTTTCTATTTAGATCTTTGATACATCTTGAGTTGATTTTTGTATAAGGTGTGAGTTGGTATTTCTTGCTCATTCTTTTGGATATGGATATCCAGTTCTCCAAGCACCACTTCTTAAAGAGGCCATTCTCTCCCAACTGTGTGGGCTTGGTGGCCTTGTCAAATATCAGATGACTGCATATGCAAGGATCTATATCAGAACTCTCAATTCGGTTCCATTGGTCAGTATGTCTATCCTTGTGCCAATACCATACAGTTTTGAGTACTGTCACTTTGTAGTATGTTTTAAAGTCAGGTAGTGTGATACCTCCAACTTCATTTTTCTTTTTCAATATGTCTTTTAGTGATATGAGGTCTCTTACTTTTCAAATATATTTTGTATTTAGTTTTTGCAGTTCCTTAAAAAAATACAGGGTTGATTTTTATTGGGATTGCATTAAATCTGTAGATTAATTTGGGTAGGATAGATATCTTGATGATGGTTCATCTTCCTATCAATGAACAGGGAATATTTTTCCATTTATTCAAGTCTTCTTTGATTTCCTTTAAAAGTGTTGTGTAGTTTTCTGTATATAAGTCCTTTGTATCTTTAGTTAAATTTATTCCCAGGTATTAGATTCTTTTAGTTACTATTGTAAATGATATTTTTTTTTATTTCTTCCTCACATTGCTTGTTATTGGTGTACAGAAATGCTACTGATTTTTGTGCATTGATCTTATAGCTTGCTATGTTACTGAACTCCTTTAAAAGTTCTAGAAGTTTTGTTGTAGATTTCTCAGGGCTTTCTACGTATAGGATCATGTTTTCTGCAAATAATGAAATTTTTACTTATTCTTTTCCAATTTGGATGCCTTTTATATCATTTTCTTGCCTCAGTGCTCAAGCAAGTACTTCTAAGACAATGTTAAATAGGAGTGGTCATAGTCGGCATCCTTGTCTTTTTCCCGACCTTAAAGGGAAAGCTTTTAGGATTTCACCATTGAAGATGATGTTAGCTTCGGTTTTTTGTATATACCCTTTATCTTATTCAGAAAGTTTCCTTTCATTCATATCTTTAGCACTGTTTTTATCAGGAAAAGATGCTGTATTTTTTTGAATGTTTTTTTGCAACCATAGGTATGATAAGGTGATTTTTTTCTTTCAATCTCTTTATGTGGTGTATTACAGTCATTGATTTTCTTATATTGAACCATCTTTGCATACCTGGGATGAAACCCACTTGGTCGTAGTGTATAATTCTTTTGATGTGTTTTTGAATGCGATTACCAAGTATTTTGTTGAGGACTTTAGCATCTAGGTTCATAAGAGAAATTGGTCTGTAATTTTCCTTTCTTGTTGTATCTTTGTTTGGCATTGGTATTAGGGTAATGTTGGCATCATAGAATGAGTTAAGGAATATTCCTTCTTCTTCTATTTTTTGGAAGAGCTTAAGCAGAATTGGTGTTAGCTCTTTCAAAGTTTTTGGTAGAATTCAGCTGTGAATCCATCTGGTTCTGGGCTTTTCTTAGTTGGGAGGTTTTTGATGACTGAGTCTGTCTCTTTACATTGTATTTGGACTCTTGAGTTCATCAATTTCTTCTTTCATTAATGTACACTGTTTGTGAGTGTCTAGAAATTTGTCCATTTCCTCTAAATTTTCATTCCTGTTGCATATTGTTTATAAAAACATCCTCTTATGATACTCTTTATTTCTGTGGGGTCAGTAGTGATACCCCCTTTCTCTTTCATTATTTTGTGTATTTTCATCTGTTCTCTCTTTTTCTTTGTTAGTTTGGCTAAGGGTTTGCCAATTTTATTGATTTTCTCGAAGAACCAGCTTTCGATTTTGTTTATTTTTTTCCATTGCTTTCTTATTCTCAATTTCATTTAATTCTGCTCTTATTTTTGGTATATCACTCTTTCTAATTCCTTTAGTTTTAGATTGTTGTTATTTTTCCAATTCCTCCATGTGTGCAGTTAGATCTTCAATGTTAGCTCTTTCTTCTTTTTTAATATAGGTATTATGTCTATGAACTTCCCTCTCAGGACAGCTTTGAATGCATCCCATAGGTTTTGATATGTTGTGTTGTTATTTTCATTAGTTTCAAGGTAGTTACTGATTTCTTTTGAGATTTTCTCCTTGACCCACTGTTTTACTAATAGTGTGTTGCTTAAATTCCTTATCTTTGTGCCTAATCTGATTCTCTGGCCCTTAGTGATTTCCAATTTCATTCTATTGTTGTCAGAGAAATTAATTTGTGTAATCTCAATCTTTCTGAATTCAATGAGAGTTGTTCTGTGGCATAGCATGTGGTCTATCTTGGAGTATTATTCATGTGCAGTCGAGAAGAATGTAAATCCTGCTCTACTGGGTGTACTGTTCTGTATATGTCTATTAGGTCCAGGTCCTCTAATGTATTGTTCAGAGTCTTTTTTTCTTTATTGATTCTCTGTCTAGATGTTCTGTATAATGGTGATAATGGTGTATCAAAGTCACCCACTATAATTTTGGAGGCATTTATTTCTCCACTTAGTTTTTCCAGAGTTTACTGCATGTATTTTGAGGCACCCCGATTAGGTGCATCAATGTTTATGATAGTTCTCTCTTCTTGAGAGATTACCACTTTTAACTAATATATATTGTCTACCTTTATCTCTTACAATAGTTTTGCTTTAAAGTCTCTTTTGTCTGATATTAGGATAGCTACACCTGCTCTTTTTTGGCTATTGTTTGCTTGTGAAATTATTTTCCATCCATTCACTTTCAGCCTCCTTTAATCCCTGGGTCGAAGGTGGGTTTCTTGTGGACAGCAAATTGATGGATTATATTTCCTTATCCATTCTGCCAATCTGTGTCTCTTGGGTGGTGAATTTAACCCATTAACATTCAGTGTTATTCCTCACAATGAATTTCTTACTTCAGCCATATTTCCTTTGCGTTAATGTATGTCATATGTTGTTTTTATTTCTCTTTTTGTCTTTTTAGTTCTTTTTACAGTCTTCTCCAACTCTCTCTCCCTTTTTTTTTCCTGTCAACTTGTAGAACTTCCTTTAGTATTTCTTGAAGTGCAGGTTTCTTATTGGCATACTCTCTTAATTTCTGTTTATCTGTGAATATTTTGAACTCCCCATCATTTTTTAATGCCAGTTTTGCTGGTTAGAGAATTCGTGGCTGGAAGTTTTTTTCTTTTAGTAGTTTCATTGTCTTCTTGCCTCCATGGTTTCAGATGAGAAATCAGCACTTAATCTTATTGTGCTTCCCTTGTATGTGGTGTTTCTCTTTTCTCTTGCTGCCTTGAGCATTTTCTCTTTGTCTTGAGCATTGGACATTTTGACAAGTATATGTCTTAGATTTGACCCATTGGAATTTATACTGTTTGGAGTGCGCTGTGCTTCCTGGACTTGTACATCCATTTCCCGCAATAAGGTTGGGAAGTTTTCAGCCATTATTTCCTTCAACACTCCTTCCGTTCCCTTTCCCTTCTCTTCTTCTGGGGTGCCTATAATGTGTATGTTTGTGCATTTTGTGTTGTCAATTAAATCCCTGAGTCCCTGCTGAATTTTTATATATTTTTATCTATGTGCTCTACTATCTGTTTGATTTCAGATATATTGTCTTCCACATCACTATTTCTTTCTTCTGCCTGCTGTTATATGAATCCAACCTCTTTTTTATTTCTTGGATTATGCCATTGATCACCATCATATCTGTTATATTTTTATGTATGTTTACAATTTCTTCACTTTGTTCTCCCTGTGTCTTCTTAATATCCTTAGTCTCTTCCTTCACTTCATTAAGTTGTCCATGATATTTCTTTGGAAAGCTTTGATTAGTTGTTCAATGCTCTGCATTTCTTCCTGGTTTTTAGTTTGTTCATTGGACTGGTGCATGTCTTTCTGTTTCTCAGTGTGATTTGTAATTTTTTGTTTCTCTTTAGTCATCATATTATCTGGATAGTTTATTCTGTTGATTAGCTTCTCTCTTTTTTCTATAGTTTTATTTAGCTGGTGGTTTGTGTGTGTTTTAAGTTTTTTCTTTGAGACTTTGTTCTTCTTATTTTGTTTGCTTGATTCTTTCTATGTTCCCCTGAAGACAAAAGATTAGGGCCAGAGGAATCAAAAGATGTGAGAAAGGAAGAGGGATAATAGTAATATAGATAGAATTTAGAAGAGGGACCATACAAGACTTAGTAAAATGAATATTTAACTTATGTAGGAAGTGTAGAGTAATAGGAAAAAAAGTGGAGTACTTACAATGGACTGGGAAACCAAATAGAAGAATATATATATATAATGATTTAGAAGGCAAGAATGATGAGGAGAGAGAGAAAGAGTAAAGAAAGGACTGAAAGGAAAAAGTTAATAAAAATTAAAAAAAGAAAACATAATAGATAGAATAGAAATTGGCACCCTTAAGTTGTGGGCTAATGAAAAAAGGTGGTATGTACAGAACAGAAATCGGAAGGCAGAAAGATGAAGGAAGGAAAAGAGATAGCATTGGGAGACAAAATCAATAAAGACAGAGAATGGGAAATCACAGAAGAAGAAGCACAGCAAAGAAGAGGCAACCTGGCAGCACCTAATTTTTAAAAAAAAGAAAAGAAAAAAAGGGGAGGAAAGAGGAAAGAAAAGCAAGAGACAACAAAACAACCAAGAAAAACCAAACAACCACACAATCAAGCAGGCAAACAAAGTTAAGGAAGAACAGTATTCCGTCTTGGGCCCTTGTGGATCCTCTCAGCCTGCTTGTGTTCATCAATCAATTGCCCTGCAAGGTTCTATCTACAGGTTTTGAGGCAGATTTTAGCAATTAAACTAAGTTAAAAAAATTTTTATTTTTAATTTTTTAAAGTGACTGTCTTTTTGTGTGTGTGTGTGTGAAATAAGGGACCCAAAAGAAGTCTTCTTCTAGACCACCCCCTTCACGAAGGGGTCCCTAAATAGGCTCATGGAAACTAATCAAGCTCTTCTCACGTCCTGGCTTCCCCAGGAGAGCTGAAGGTCTGGTGCTTGTCAGTGAAGAATGATAAAATTGGCTGACTCAGCCCCCTCTGTTGCCAAGCCTCAGTATCACTGGGCTGTTGGGTAAATGAGGCTTCCTCAGCAGATATCCCTTCACCTCAGCCTGGCACTGCTTCAAGCCAGCTTATGTGCTCCCCAAAGCTATGAAGGAGTCCAGGCAACCAACTCCACAGAAAGGAAACCCCTTTCCACCGTCCATCGGAATGCTCCCACTCTCAGAGAATGTTCCCTCTCACCAGGTTGCCAGAGGGGTTGGGGTTTATCCCTGGGAAGCTAGGTAAATCAACGTTCCTCAGCAGGTTTGCCACTCCCCTCAGCCTGGTGACACTTCAAGCCAGCTATTTTGTTCCCCAAAGCTATAAGGGGTTCCAGGCAGCCAAATCCACAGAAAGGAAACCCCTCTTGACCCTTGCCAAAGCCCTCCCACTCTCAGAGAATGCTCCTTCTCACTGGGTTGCCGGTGGGAGTCGCGGCTCAAACCAGACTTTTTCCCTGAGGGTGGGGCTCAGCCATATGTGTCAACCAACACAGGCAGAGGAAATACTCACGAATCTTTCCTGAGCAATCTACCTCACCATCCAGCTCCCTCCAGATCGATGTCCCCAAGGGTTTCACTCCGTGTGCCCCCAGCACAAACCCCCTGGGCAAAACCCTGTCCCCAATCAACCATCCTCAGCGAGTGAGTCAGTGAGTGCCCTCCTAAACCAAAGCCATCTTGCTGAGTCCCTCTCACTTTTTTTTTTTTTTGCCCTTTGGTAACATACTTTGTGTCTGCTCCTTTGGTAACATACTTTCACAGTTTTTGTTTATCTATGAAGGCTTAAAACAACCTTCATTTTTGAAGGCTGATGAATGTTCTAAAGGATATGAAGCTGCAGAAAAGCAGCAAGTATCATCAGCTCTGCATGGAGTGGGTCATCCCCCTGACCCAGGATCATGAGAAAGAAAATGAAGATGGGGAGGCCCACTGGGCCAAACTGGAAGGGTCAGAAGCAGCAAAGAATGATGACTTAGTGAACACATGCCATCAGTCTTGCAGCACCTCTACACTGTCAAGCTGGGACTAGGTGAATTTATGGATACAAAGTGTCTCTCCTTCTATCTAGGCCACATTTGTTGGCTCAAGCAGGAGCAGTTGCAGCTACAACTGCAGCTGCAGGGGATGTAAGATTGGGAGTGCTTAAAAAGGGTGCTGCAAATTTTCCCATCCCACTTTGTACCCCTCACAATAGCCAGTGTGATTCCCCTTTAATTGAAACCTGCAGCACTGTGATTATTGGCTGAGGATGTGGGGTCCAGAAGTCTCAGCTCCACCCCAGCCCTCTGAGGAAGTCACTTACATCCAGTCACCACATTCCACTGGTACCCAATCCCCAGAGGTCCCACTTTCTTGCAGGAACTCTCTGGATGGAGGGAGCCCATCCAGGGGAAGAGTTCTGCACAGCCTGAACCCTAGCAATTCTAGCACTAAAAGCGCAACTAATATGCTATACAGCACCAACTGTACACAGCTTAGTGGCACTCAAGCCCTGTTATTTCCTATATGCTCTTCCTCAATAATGATATGACAATGCTCAACCTCTGACCTCCAGGACAGTAAGGCATCCATGTTAGTCTCACCTCATGTGCACAGAGAGTCTATTAGGGGCTTGATGAGAGTAGAGAAGACATTTGAGAAGTTTTTCCTCAGAAGACTTGGGCTGGGCAGCCCAGGAGATGAGAGAGAAGTTTGGAGTAGATGATGGAAGATGTGTGGTGACTGGGCAAATAGCCATAGAAGGAAGAGGACAAAGATTGGCCAGGAGGAAACCTAAGTTAAGGAAGTAGGAAGCAACTTGGGCAACTACTTGGAGAGGGGTCCCACAAGAACTGCTGTAGGTGGGACAGGGTTGTGGCACTGTGTGGGACCTAAGGTGAGAGAACTATGAGGGAGGCAACTCCCTATTTTCTCCTGTTTCTCTGTCTGCCTTTCTATGGTGGTTTTCTGTTTCCAGGAGGTTTGGCAGAATCATGTCATTCCCTTACCCTTTCATTTCTCCTGCTTTATTTGGGGGACCTTTTTGGTTTAGGTGTTTTTAATTGAAGTTGTGGGACCATTTACAATGATGCAGGGTATGAAAAATAAGAAATGAGCTATCAAGCCATGAATGCTTATTGTTAAGTGAAAGGAGCCAGTCTGTAAATGCTGCGTACTGTATGATTTCAAGTACTTGGCATTGAGGAAAAGGCAAAAGTACAGAGACCATAAAAAGATCAGTGGTTGCCAATTTTTGGGAGGCAGAGGGATGAAGGTGTGGAGCACAGGGGTTTCAGGACACTGGACTCAACCTGCCTTATCCTGTAATTGTGGAGAAATTATGTTGCATTTGCCAAAATCCATAGAAGTATAAAATCCAAAGAGAACACTAATGTAAGCTGTGGACTTTGCTTACTAATAAAGTATCAACATTGGTTCATCAATTGTGACAGACATACCACTCTAATGCAATATGGTAATAATAGGAGAAACTATAATTGCATATGTGGGGAGTACAATATGGGAATTCCTTGTGCATTCTGTGCAAATTTTCTGAAAACTTGTTCTAAATATAAGGTATATAAATCTGATTAATATTAGGATCTAAAAAATATTATGATGTACATCTATCACTATATATTAATTGCTGAATTAGAGGGATTCATTTCTTTGAATCTGAATCTGGGGGATATCCCATGTTCCTGGAATCCTCTCTGTGTCACAAGGACATAAATAAGTGTTCATGAACACTGCAAATGTTCAACCATGGAGATTTAATTATTTTCATATGAAAGGGGAGAATGTGGATGATGGAATAAGGACTGGGGATTTGCTGGCCTTTGAATTCCTTGGATTATGCAGCTTAAATTGGGTAGTGCAGGGATGGTTTGGAGTGGAGGCCACAGCAGGGCACCTTGCCCTCTCACTTGCACTTTCCTGTTGTGTCCTCTTTACAGTCTCTACAAGAAACCTGCCAGGCGCTCAGAGAGGCACCAGTATGCATATGAAGTCACAAGGTCTCTCAATTTTAGGAAAGGAGGCATGTTGCTTTGAATGACAATTAATGTAGATTTTTGCTCTAAATGGCTTTAATACACTATTAACAGATTTCAAGAATAATTCAGGAATGTATGATGCTACATCCAAGCCATGCACTGAGGAGGAGAGGACAGAGGGCTCCTTATGAACTGCAAGGCTGTAGTGACTGGCAATGAAGCTGCTGCCCCCAGCCCATGATACATGCTCAACTCCCTCTATGCCTGATGTTGGAGGATCCCCCACGGGTCACAGGCCGGGTCTGTTCCCCTGTGGCTTTTGATGTTTCCAGGAGCTGGGACTCAGTGCCATCATCCCAGTTGGTTAGCAACTCACATGCTGATGATACAGCAGAGCTGCTTCTGCAAATCAGATTATGCTCATCCTGGGTGCCAATGTAGACCCTGTGCACCCAGCCTTCTTGGTGACCCTGCTTGGGTTAGGACCAGGGAAGGTGCTTGTTCTTCAGAATTGAGTCAGAGGTGGTTGCTCCTTGGGCACAGTATCTAAGGTCCACCTGCAGTGGTTTCAGGATTTCATAGAGGCCTTCAGTTTGTTCAACACTTTTAAAATGAATCCGTATATTTAGTGTTGATCATTGACTTTTTCCTCTTGGCATTGTTAAAGAGAATATTTTTTAGAAAGTAGTTTAGCCAAAATGAAACTTGGCTAATTGAATCTAAAGATGAAATAAGCCCTTAAAAATTAACTCATAAAATCCCAATTATTTGAAAAGTTGTTAAATATCATTCAGAATTTCTGAGTTTTGGTGTGAGTTATAATTATTTTCAATGTTAATAGGAAAATCACTTCAGGAAAAAGGGAAGGAGGATCTGGGATTTTTCTGCCCATGATTCCTGTGCTCCATTGTTTCTGAAGCAGCTTGGAGTTTTGTCAGTCTTGAATGGAAGATGGTTAGGACAAGGGCTAGTTAGGGTTGGTGGCCATATGTGAGCAGAGATTCTGAGGTCCATCTGATTCTCACTTTTTCCAGATTCCCAGCTGATTCACCAAGATCCTTCCTCAACCCCAGGAATGTTGAGATCAGCACTGATTTCCTCAGAGGTAGGTGCTGCTTACTCTTCAACATTTTCTGACCCTCAGAAAAGAGGACTTTCCTTTACTGTGGGAAACAGGATAGGGACAGACTTGAGATTTTTCCATGTCTCTCTGGATAATGCACTTTCTTTGTTGTCCTGGTGTTGAGTGTGGCAATCACATTAGGACTTGACTGTATCTACAATGACCTGATGTCTCCAAGCACCCAGATAACAGTAAATTTGGGCCTTTCTTCTTGGCTGGGTCCATGAAACTAAATTGTGATGTCTGGGTATTGTACAGGTCTGCCCTGGAATTAAACAAAGAGCTTTGTCTAAACTCCACCAATCCTTGCTCCTTGACACAATATGTGAGTCTAATAAACTACATTTATCAAAGCTGTCAAACTGATTGCTGATGACCCAGCATACACTGCAAGGTCACCCTTAGACTTCATGGAAAGGCAGGAGGGCAAAATGTGGGAAATTCCAACATCTACTGTGGTGTCATGTTTCTGTGTGACCCATTTGAGCAATCACTGCTTCCCTCTGAGACTCAGGCTTCAGGCTTTCTGCCCTGTCTGAGCCTATTCACTCAAAGCACTGTTCAAGCTGAGGGGCGTAAATGGAATTCACCTGTTCTTGTCAGAAGCGCAGAGCTTCCACCTTCAGGTATAATTACCAGAAGAGAATATTTAGCAGCACCTCTAAGAATTTTCCTGCTAATGTCACATCATAGCCTGGCCTAAAGCGCTCAAAAGATTGCAGTCAGTTATTTCTTACCCAGGTTGCAGGGCATCTTCCATCATGTAGATTTCTTAGGTGTCAAAATTTGAATTCTGGAAACCTGTTCACATCTGACGTTTCACAGTTATTTTTCTTCTGGTCAGCTTAGGGTAGGATTGTCCATTTACTGTAAGATGACAAAGTCCTAATGAAAATAGTGACAGTATGACTCACAGAAACCATACCTTTGTTGTAGGAAATCCTTTTAAAAATGCCTTTGCATAGACTTAATCAACAAGTCCACACATGATGATCTTTTCTGTGATTCACACTGTGACTCCCTTTAAGCTTAATTTTCAACATTATATGACTTGGGAAGGAAGAAATAGACCCTTCCATTCATCAATAAATAACACTGATTGTTCTGCAATAATTACATTTTCCGAAGAAATAATTTATGGATTGCCTGAAAGGGTCAGTGTGCCTGCCAATGTGTGCAACATGCCTGTAGTTGGTGTGGGTCCAACACTTGGTCCCCTTGGCAGGACTCCATGGAGATCTTTCTGCTTGTGAACTTCTGCATATTTCTGAAAAAAAACTGGCTCTGAAGCCTTGAAGGGGTCTGAGGTTTAGGCCCAGCCCAGTTTAAATGCTCACTTCTGAACATTTCTCTATGATTATGTTGCAATATAATGAATGTGAGGATATAATGTTGAAATACATCTGAAATTGTGTTCATTTCTGAAGTGCTGGAACAGAATCGCCTGCACAGAGGAGTGTGGGAAGTTTACTTTTATTCAGGAACAGCAGATATTAAAGAACCACGTACAAGGGGCCAATGAGTTTCAACTTTATTCTGGAAGCCACAGGGAGCCATGACTACAGGGCATGATGGGAAAGAGATGTCTTTATCACTCCTCTCTTGGTGGCTGATGCTGCCACAAGGCTCCTTGTGCCTGTCTTTCCCAGGTGAGAGGCATCTTTCCAGGATTGGTATATAGGAGGAAAAGAACCAACAACACAAGGTCTAAGAAGCCCCAGAGATCCCCTTGCTATGCTGCCATTCTGTGTTTCTGCAATTGAGCATCTGCCTGGCTCTGTGTTAGCTTCTCCCTCCTCCCAGTACTCAGTGGTCTCTGATCTTGGGTGTGAGTCTAGAGAGACCATTATGCCTTCCTGTTCTGGCTGCTGAGGAAGCTGTCAGCCTGATTTCACAGAGATGTTCCACTTGGTAATACAGGTAACCTTGCTGAATATAGGTTCCATCTGACACCTGCTTGCTGGAATTCCCCATCCCCTGTATCCTCCACAGTCCTCCCTAAGCGGACTGCCCTTCCTGAATAACAAGTTCCAATATCCATGTCAGAGTGGGACACTGCTCAATGATAACCAAGCTCAGTGATGACAAAGCTCAAGGCTGGGATCATGGGACAAGGAAGGAATAAAGGAAAGAGGCTGTGTTGCAAGCCAAGGGAACAGGAAGTTACCCTGTGGAGAGGACAGGATGGTTGGCCATTCACAGGCAGAATGAGACCTGAAAGACCACTCACACTTTCTTTCATTCCCAACCTTTTTTGAAATAATTTCAAACTTATAGGGCAGCTTCAAAAATTATTGGAAATGCCATACAGAGAACATAGCCCCAAACCAGATATCCACATCCACCAACTTTTAATAATTTGCCACATTTGCTGTATCATTCTATCTCTATCTCTCTTCCTAATCTATCTAGCTAATCAATATCATTTATCTAATCTGTCTATTCATTTCTAAACATTTGATGGTAAGTTGCATACATCATAATCCTTGAACTCTTAATACATCCACATACATTTCCAAAGAATAAAGATGTTCACTTACAAAACCAACTTATATGCATTTATCCATTTCAAGAAATAAAACATTGATATACTTACACAATATATTCCATTCTTTCATGCAACCTAATAATTTCCTTTTGGTCATTTTCTCCTCTTTTATTAGATCCAGTTAAGGATCCTGTGCTGCAATTAATTGTTATTACTTTAGTCTATCTCTGTTTTAATTGTAGAAACATAAATTCAACAGAAACTTTCCCATCTCAATCACTCCCAAGCACATAATTCCGTGGGATTACTCACACTCACAATGTCACCACCATCCATTACCAGAACTTTCCTCATGCCCCAAACAGAAAATCTGCTTCCATTATGCATTAACTCTCCATCTCCCACCCCTTTGCCCCTGGTAACCTGTTTACTTTCTGTCTCTATGGATTTGCATATTCTCACTATATTCTGTATAACTGGAATCATACAATATCTTTCCCTTTGTGTCTGACTAATTGCCTCAATATAATGTTTTCATGGTTCATTTATGTAGAATGTATCAAAACTTCATTCCTTTTATGAGTAAATAATGTTCCATTAAAGGCATACACCACATTTTGTTCATCCATTCATGTGTTGATGACCACTTGGGTTGCTTCTAACTTTTGTCTAGCGTGAATAATGCTGTTATGTTCATCAGTGTACAAATATCTAGCTGAGTACTTCCATTCAATTACTTGGGTATATACATAGAAATGGATTTTCCGGGTCATATGTTAATTCTCTATTTAAATTTTGAGGAACCAATACACTTTTCCACAGAATGTGTGCCATTTTACATTTTCACCAACAATGTACGAAGATTATTTTCCACATCCTTGCCAACACGTATTTTACACTTTTTAAATAATAGCCATCCTATTGGGTTTGAAGTGGTATTGTATAGTTGTTTTGATTTGCATTTCTCTAATGGATAATTGTATTGAGCATCTTAC
The DNA here is from genome assembly GCA_029593785.1 of Cabassous unicinctus. Lineage (NCBI taxonomy): Eukaryota > Metazoa > Chordata > Mammalia > Cingulata > Chlamyphoridae > Cabassous > Cabassous unicinctus. The sequence continues at coordinate 40,012 of JAQZBX010007106.1, forward strand.
CACATGTTTACTGACCACTTGCATATCTTCTTTGGAGAAATGTCTATTGAAATCCTTGGTGCATTTTTATTGGGTTCTCTGCCTTTTTTGTTGAGTTGTGGATATTCTTTATATTTTCTGGATATTAATCATATATAAGATATATTGTCTCCAAATATTTTCTCCCATTCTATAGGTTGTCTTTTTACTATCTTGATAATATCCATTTATACATAGCACTTTCAATTATGAAATGGCTAATTTACTTTTTTTTTTTGCTCCAAATGCTATTTTTATGGCAGAAATTTTTTCTGTTTCACATGGTAATGATAATTCTGAATTGTAAAAGGACACCTTAAAAATCAAGTTACGAAATAGTAAATACCGTAAAGGCAGAAGTGATTTTTTTATTTTTTTATTTTTATTAATTTTTTACTGAATACCATCTTTAATTCAGAATTAAGGGAAGTTATCTAATGACTTCATCTCCTAGTAAGTAAAAATTCAACAAACTTATAAGAAACAAATATTACTTTCAAACAGAAACACTTAGCTTTCATTTATAAAATAAACTATATTTTACTCTATAAAAATGCTGATTTAATTTCTTTGAGATGTGCATTCTCCTTGTTTCCTTTAATGTTTTGCAAAGGTTTTTTTTAAAAAAACTTCCCATTATTTAAGTAAAATACAATGAATGAATAGATCTAGATTCTTCAGAAGATATTAAAATTAGGCAGATTTTTATGATTTTATAAAATCCATGAAGAAAAATAGTATCATTACTATTAAGTGTAACATATTGGGGTTGATTAAAGAAAAGTAAATTTTTTTTCATATATATTTTAAGAGATGCTTAGATTACATAGATGTTACAAAAAAATTACAGGGATTCCTGTGATCTCCCCCTCCCATACCTCCCATAACATCTCACATAAACCTCTTTCATTAGTGTGGCACATCACCTGCAATGGATATACACATCCAGGGGCTTTGCCACTAAGCATAGACCACAGTTCACATCATAGGCCACACTCTCTCTGACACAGTTCTGCATGGTATATACCGCTCTAAAATGGCCTATATCTGTCACCACAATGTCACTCAGGACAACCCCCAAGTCCTGAAAAAGCCCCTGTATTACAACTGCCGTTCCCCTTCCCACTCTGAAAGTGTCTAGTGGCCACTGGCTTCACCTCACTGTTATAATTTCTTCCATTGCTTGAATCCCAATATGTGTACAACAGAATACCACTGAGTCCACTCTAGTCCATAGCTCTTCCCCAATCCTGAGGGGACTGGAATGGTGCTGTCCACTCCATCTCCCAGTGAGAGTGGGCTTATATCACTTGGATACGGGGGATGGGATTATCCTGCCTTCAGCTGCAGGCTCTCTCCATTCCCTGGGATTGCCATTGTCCATCATCATCATCTCCTCACCAGGTGACTTGGGTAAGTCCATTGAGCTGTAGAGTAGGAGTTGCAGCTCCACCAAGATTCCAAGCACAGCTGGCACAGAGGCAGACCGGAGGCTCCAGTCTCTGGAAGTACACCTAAAAACTCCAGCCTCACAAATAGGTTTGAATAGAAGGGTCTGATGAACCATGTGCAGGGAGGACTTATTTGAGTTCAACGCTGTCACTTTCAGGAGCACAGATTCCAAAGTAGAGCCCACTGATAAGGCATCAATCTCTGGGGCTATACCCTCTTCTATAGAACCTGGGTGTCTCCAGAGCCCTCTGGAGTCCCTCTGTGTGGGGTGATATCCACTTTGGTGTTCTATGAGATCCTACAGAGGTGTGCATAAGCGTTACTTCTGGGATGACCTCCCAACTCTCTTTGAAGTCTCTTAGCGACATGAACTGATTTGTTTTTACCTTTTCCCCCTTTTATTCAAGGTTCTTTTTTTTCCAGTTGTGTTTCCAGTTGGCACTTAGTATTAGTCCCTTGTTGCTCATCCCCGGTGTCATGTCCCACGTTGGGGGAAAGTAATGCATTCATATGCTGGGTTTGGCTTAGAGAGAGGCCACATTTGAGCAACAAGGAGGCTCTCAGGTGGCAACCCTTAGGAACCCCATAACAGTAGGCCAATTATCAATTACAACAGCCTAGGCTCATAAGGCTAGTCATCAATAACAAGAACCCAACAGTGGGCCATCCTCTTTTGCCAGACACTGCCCCTGCACTCCGGGGCCTGTTGCTGCTCCCTTGGAGAATGTGGCAGAGCTTTCCCGGCTGGGAATTCAGTATTCCCTCATTTATTGAGTGTTTTTCTATCCACCATGGCCATGCCCCATCCCTCAATCATTTTACATAATGATGAACAATTTTACATAATTTTCATGTATATTCAGATGAACTTACTCCCATGAATCCCCCACCACATATACCCCCCATCAATGATCCTCTTCAGCCCTCATTGTAACCCTTCTGTGACCTAAAGTTTCCTTGAAGATGAAGCCCATATAATAACCAAATACAATTAATAGGAAAATGAAATAATAGTGATAAGCTTAACTGCAAGAGATAAAATACAATGAAATTCAGAAAAAAAGAACTAAAAATACAATATATTTAATGGCTTGGGACATTCAAAAAAAGAAAATGGGAAAAAACTAAAGAAAAAAAATTTTTTTAAATTATTATTATTATTGTTTTTTCTCCTTTTATCTCTGCATTATTGGATGTCCAATGTGTACTGTAACATCTTCCCTCTCTCATTCCCCAGTGTGTCCCAAATTTTCATTTAGTTTTCAAAGAAGTTTTAGGTCACAGCAAAGTCACACATGGAATACTAGAGATTCCCATATACCCAAACTCCTTCCCCCTTCCCCACCCCATATTAAAACCTTTTATTTTTTTGTCGATGGTAGCATTGTTATAACAGTTATACAGATTGTGAAACATGGTTACTAAACTTTGTCAATGGTTTTCAGTATAGTTTACATTTTAGATGGTATAGTTTGATATTTTTTGATGATATTTACCATTTCCTGTGTCCATTACTGTAAGGTAATGAGGAATATTTCCCATGACCACTAAATACCCCATTTGATCTTTTCTGTTCCTTCCTCTCCACCCCCTGGGGCATAAGACACTCCCCTGTCTTGGCTCATGGGATGACAAGATTCAAAGTTACATGCCCTGGGTATTCTAACCTGCCCTTCTTAATCTACCCACCTGTTAACCCTGCACCACCAAATCCAGTAAAATCTCTACCCACCTGTCCTACCCTTCAATATGTAACTATACTCGATCAATTTACCCTAGATTATGTCCATATGGTGATGGCTCGCAACCTACCCTTCTCTCTCTCTCCCTTGTTAACCTATTTTTCAGACAGTGGTTCTCAGACACTGTTAACTTTCCTCAATTCAAATCAATGAGGTCATAAACTGTTCATCCTTCAATGCCTGGATTGCTTCACTCAACATAAGGTCTTCAAGATTTATCCATGTTATTCCATATGTAAGCACTTTATTTCTTCTAACTGCTGAGTAGTATTCCATTGTATATATGTACAATATTTTGCTTATCCATTCATCCATTAACGGGTACTAGGGCTGATTCCAACTTTTGGCAATTGTGAACAATGCTGCTATGAACATTGGTGTCCATATATCTGTTCGTGTCTTTGCTTTCAATTCTTCTGGGTATATACCCAGTAGTGGAATTGCTGGATCATATGGAAGATCTATTGTTAGTTTTCTGAGGAACCACCATACTGCCCTCCTCAGTGACTGAACCATTCCACAATCCCACCAGCAGTGGGTGAGGGTTCCTATTCCTCCACATCCTTTCCAACACTTATATTCTGCTGTTTTTTTAATAGCTGCCATTCTGATGGGGGTAAGATGGTATCTCATTGTGGTTTTGATTTGCATTTCCCTAATAGCTAGTGATGTCCAGCATTTTCTCATGTGCTTTTTAGCCATTTGTATTTCTGCCTTGGAGAAGTGTCTTTTCAGGTCACTTGTCCATTTTTTAAATGGGTTGTTTCTCTTTTTATTTTCGAGTTATAGGATTTCTTTATATATGCAGGATATTAGGCTCCTATCAGATATATGGTTGCCAAATATTTTCTCCCATTGGGTCCGCTGCCTTTTTATTTTCTTAATAACATTCTTTGAGGTGCAGAAGTTTTTAGTATTGATGAAATCCCATTTATCTATTTTTTCTCTTGCTGCTCGTGTTTTGGCTGTGAAGTTCATGAAACCATTTCCCATTACAAGGTCCTGTAGATACTTCCTTACATTATTTCCAAGGTCTTTATGATTTTGGCTCTTATATATAGATCTTTGATCTATCTGGAGTTGATTTTTGTATAAGGTGTGAGATGGTATTCTTCTCTCATTCTTTTGAATCTGGATATCCAGTTCTCCAAGCACCACTTGTTAAAGAGGCCTTTCTCTCCCAACTCAGTGAGCTTCATGGCCTAGTCGAATATCAGATGACTATGTATGCATGGATCTCTATCAGAACTCTCAATTCGGTTCCATTGGTCAATAGATCTATCCTTGTGTCAATACCATGTGGTTTTGATCACGGTAGCATTGTAGTATGTTTTAAAGTCAGGTAATGTGATACCTCCATCTTCATTTTTCTTTTTCTATATGTCTTTGGCAATTTGGGGCCTCTTATCTCTCCAAATATATTTTGTGGTTAGTTTTCCAGTTCCTTAAAAAAATACAGTGTTGATTTTTATTGGGATTGCATTAAATCTGTAGATTAGTTTGTGTAGGATAGATACCTTGATGATGTTTAGTCTTCCTATCCATGAACAGGGAATATTTTTCCATTTATTTAAGTCTTCTTTGATTTAATTTAACAGTGTTGTATAGTTTTCTGTATATAAGTCCTTGACATCTTTAGGTAAATTTATTCCTAGGTATTTGATTCTTTTAGTTACTATTGTAGATGGTATTTTTTTCTTGATTTCCTCCTCAGATTGCTCATTATTGGTGTACAGAAATGCTATGATTTTTGAACATTGATCTTGCAGCCGGCAACATTACTGAACTCCTTTATAAGTTCTAGAGGCTTTGTTGTAGATTTCTCAGGGCTTTCTATATATAGGATCATGTCAACTGAAAATAAGGAAATTTTAATTCTTCCTTTCCAATCTGGATGCATTTTATGTCCTTTTCTTTCCTCATTGCTCGTGCAAGTACTTCTAAGACAATGTTAAATAGGAGTGGTGATAGTGGACATCCTTGTCTTGTTCCTGTTCTCAGAGGGAAGGATTTTAGGGTTTCATCACTGAAAATGATGTTAGCTTTGGGTGTTTCATATATACCTTTTATCATATTCAGAAAGTTTCCTTCTATTCTTATCTTTTGTAGTGTTTTTATCAGGAAAGAGTGCTGTAATTTTTTGAAGGCTTTTTCCGCGTCTATAGAGATAATCATGGGATTTTGTTCTTTCAATCGGTTAATGTGGTGTATTACATTGATTGATTTTCTTATATTGAACCATCCTTGCATACCCGGGATGAAACCCACATGGTCATGGTGTTTAATCCTTTTGACATGTGGTTGAATGCGATTAACAAGTATTTTGTTGAGGGTTTTAGCATCTGGGTTCATTAGAGAATTTGGTCTGTAATTTTCCTTTCTTGTGGTATCTTTGTTTGGTTTTGGTATTAGGGTAATATTAGAGTTGTAGAATGAGTTAGGCAATATTCCTTCTACTTCTATTTTTTGGAAGAGCTTGAGCAGAATTGGTGTTAACTCTTTCTGGGATGTTTGGTAGAATTCAGCTGTGAAGCCATCTGGTCCTGGGCTCTTCTTAGTTGGGAGGTTTTTGATGACTGAATCTATCTCTTTACTTGTAACTGGACTGTTGAGTTCATCAATTTCTTCTCTCATCAATGTAGGCTGTTTGTGAGTTTTTAGAAACTTGTCCATTTCCTCTAAATTATCATTCTTGTTGGCATATAATTTTTCAAAGTATCCTCTTATGATACTCGTAATTTCTGTGGGTTCAGTAGTGACATCTCCTTGCTCATTCCTTATTTTGTGTATTTGCATCTGTTCTCTTTTTCTTTGTTAGTCTGGCTAAGGGTTTGTCAATTTTATTGATATTCTCGAAGAATCATCTTTTGGTTTTGTTTATTGTTTCTAGTGCATTCTTATTCTCTATTTCATTTAGTTCTGCTCTAATCTTTATTATTTCCTTCTTTCTACTTCTTTTGGTTCAGTTTGTTGTTGTTTTTCCAATTCCTCCAAGTGTTCAGTTAGGTCTTCAATTTTAGCTCTTTCTTCTTTTTTAATATATGTATTTATGGCTATGAACTTCACTCTCAGGACTGCTTTGGCTGCATCCCTTAGGTTTTGATTTGTTTTGTTGTCATTTTCATTAGTTTCAAGGTAGTTATTGATTTCTTTTGAGATTTCCTCCTTGACCCACTGTTTGTCTAAGAGTGTGTTTTTAACTTCCCTATCCTTGTGCCTAACCTGTTTCTCTGGCCCTTAGTGATTTCCAATTTCATTCCGTTGTGATCAGAGAAATTATTTTTTATAATCTCAATCTTTTTGAATTCATTGAGAGTTTTTCTGTGGCCTAGCATGTGGACTGTCTTGGAGTATGATCCATGTGCACTCGAGAAGAAAGTAAATCCTGCTGTATATGGGTGTGATGTTCTGTATATGTCTATTAAGTCCAGGTCCTCTAATGTATTGTTGAGAGCTTTTGTTTCTGTATTGAATCCCTGTCTAGATGCTCTGTCTGATGCTGATAATGGTGTATTAAATTCCCCTGCTATAAATGTAGAGGCATTTATTTCTCCACTTAGTTTTTCCAGAGTTTGCCTCATGTATTTTGAGGAACCCCGATTAGGTGCATAAATGTTTATGATTGTTCTATTTTCTTGAGAGATTACCCTTTTTACTAATATATAGTGTCCATCTTTGTCTCTTACAATAGTTTTGCATTGAAAGTCTTTTTTTTCTGATATTAGAATTGCTACTCCTGCCCTTTTTTGGCTATTGTTAGCTTGTAAATTGGTTTTCCAAAGATTCACTTTCAGCCTCCTTGAATACCTGGGTCAAAGGTGGGTTTCTTGTAGACAGCATATAGATGGATCATTTTTCCTTATCCATTCTGCCAATCTGGGTCTCTCAATACGTGTATTTAATCCATTAATATTCAGTGTTATTAATCTTAACAAATTTCTTAATTCAGCCATTTTTCCTTTGGTTAATGTATGTCATATGCTGTTTTATTTCTGTGTTTGTGTTTTTAGTTGCTTTTAAACTCTCCTCCAACTCTCTCTCCCTTGTTTTTTTCCTTTAAACATGTAGAATTCCTTTATTATTTTTTGAAGTGCAGGTTTCTTATTGACATGCTCTCTTAATTTCTGTTTATCTGTGAATATTTTGAACTCTCCATCATTTTTGAATGCTAGTTTTGCTGGATAGAGAATTCATGGCTGGAAGTTTTTTTCTTTCAGTATTTTGACTGTCATACCACTGTCTTCTTGCCTCCATGGTTTCAGCTGAGAAACCAGCAATTAATCTTATTGTGCTTCTCTTGTATATGTTGGTTCCCTTTTCTATTGCTGCCTTGAGTATTTTCTCTTTGTCTTGAGCATTGGACATTTTGACAAGTATATGTCTTGGAGTTGGCCTGTTGGGATTTTTACTATTTGGGGTGCACTGTGCTTCCTGGATCTGCATATCCATCTCTCTCAATAGGGTTGGGAATTTTTCAGCCATTATTTCCTTCAACACTTCTTCTGTTCCCTTTCACTTCTCTTCTCCTTCTGGAATTCCCATAATATGAAAGTTTGTGCGTTTTGTGTTGTTGGTTAATTCCCTGAGTCCCTCCTGTTTTTTCTATCTTTTTGTCTATTTGTTATACTATCTCTTTGATTTCAGAAGTATTGTCTTCCTCCTCACCGATTCTTTCTTCTGCCTGTTCCAATCTGCTCTTATGTGAATCCAGCGTCTTTTTGATTTCTTGGATTGTGCCATTGGTCAACATCAAATCCATTATCTTTTTGGGTATGTTTACAATTTCTTCAGTATGTTCTCCCACTATCCTCTTTATATTCTTAATCTCTTCCTTCACTCCTTTAAGTTGGTCCATGGTATTTGTTTGAAAATTTTTATTAGTTTTTTTTTTTCTTTTGGTAACTAAATAAGTAAACATTTATTACAATTCCAGCATTGTCTCTTTTTCACTTAAAAATTAATTCCAATATATAAGTATAGAACTATATATCTTAAATTATTTTGTGAACTGGGATTGCACACATATAATATTATATTAACATACATACTTATATGCATTCATTGATTTTTTTGCCTTAATTGTATATAACTCAAATAATTTAACTGGGATTATACATCAAGATAAAACAGTGATATCATTGGGCTCATCATTTTCATTTTTGAATATGCATTAGGAAAAACATTCAATAAAAAGTTGAAGTGAAATTCATATATACATTTCCATATGCATAAACATATCTATATAGATACATATTTGTATGAAGGAGAATGAAATCATATATGTATGCACTGGACAACATTTATATATATATGTTTGTGTATTTACAGTATTATATTTAAAAAATTTTTTAAAAATTTTTTATTGTTCATAAAAATCAAGATTTTTCACAGTACATACCAATTTTTGTAAAATGATATATAAATACATATGCATATATGTGCATTTTCTTACATAAATGTTATTTTATGTATATATATTTTTAAAGGTGCTTAGATTACCTAATTATTACTCAGAAATTACAGGGATTCCCATGTTCCCCACCTCCCACACCTCCCACAACATCCCACAACCACATACTTCATCAGTGTGAGACATCAGCCGCAATGTATATACACATCCTGGGGCTTTGCCACCAAGCATAGACAACATTTCACATCATAGAGCACCCTCTCTCCCACACAGTTCTGCATGGTATATGCTGATGTAAAATGGCCTACATCTGTTGCCACAATGCCACTCAGGATAATCCCCAAGTCCCAAAAAAGCCCCTGTATTTCAACTGCCTCCCCCTCCCTTCCCCAAAAATGTCCAGTGGCCACCATCTCCACCTCTGTTAAAATTTCTTCCATTGCTTGAATCACAATATATGACAGAATACCACCAATTCCATTCTAGTCCATAGCTCTTCCCCCAGTCCTGGGGATTTGGGGATGGTGATGTCCACTCCACCTCTAAGTGAGAGAAGGTTTATATTCCATGGATACCGTGGATGGGATTATCCTGCCTTAAGCTGCAGGCCCTCTCCATTCCCTGGGATGGCCGTTGCCCATAGTCCTCTGTGTGGGGTGATATCCACTTTGGTGTTCTAAGAGATCCTACTGAGGTATGCGTAAGCATTACCTCTGGGATGACCTCCCGACTCTCTTTGAAGTCTCTTAGCCACATGAACTCTTTTTTCTTTACTCTTTCCCCCTTTTATTCAATTTTTTTGTCCGATAATGTTGCCAGTTGGCACTTGGTATTAATCCCTCATTGCTAGGGAGGCTCATCCCCAGGAGTCATGTCCCACGTTGAGGGGAAGGTATTGCATTGAAATGCTGGGTTTGGCTTAGAGAGAGGCCACATTTGAGCAACAAGCAGGCTCTCAGATGGCAACCCTTAGGCACCCCATAACAGTAGGTTAAGTTTCAATTACATGAGCAAAGACTCATAAAGCTAGTCCTCAATAAATGGAACCCATCAGTAGGCCATCCTCTTTTGCCAGACACTGCCTCTGCACTCAAGGGTCTGCTGTTGCTCCCTTGGAGAATGTGGCAGATTTCTCCAGGTTGGGAATTCAGATTCCCTCTTTTATTGAGTGATTGTCTGCCCTCTGTGACCATGCCCCACCTCTAGATAATTTGAAAAATTTTATATATCTTTCATGTATATTTAGATGAACTTACTCCCATGAATCCCACATCCCAGACACCCCCCACCAATGAACTTTTACAGCCCCCATTGTAACCCTTCTGTGATTCAAACCTTCCCTGAACATGAAGCCCATATAATAATGAAATACAATTAATAGGAAAAAGAAATAATAATGATAAGCTTAAATGCAAGAGATAAGTACAAGGAAGCTCAGAAGAAAAAAAAAAGCTAAACTAAAAATGAAATATAATTAGTGGATTGGGACATTTAAAAAAAATGGGGAAAAAATCTTTTTTTTTTCAATTATTCTTTTTTCCTTTTATCACTGCATTATCGGATGCCCAGTGTACCATGACACTTTGCCCCTCTCTTTCCCAAGTGTCTCCCAAATTTTCAATTAATTTTCAAAGAAATTTTAGGTCACAGCAGAGTCACACACGGAATACAAAAGTCACCCACAAACCCAAACTTCCTCCGTCTTCCCCACCCCATATTAAAACCTTTTTTTAAAAATAATGGATGTTAACATTGTTATAACAGTTATACAGATAGTAAAGTATAGCAACTGAGCATTGTTGATGGTTTACAGTATATTTACAATTTAGACTGTACAGTTTAATAATTTTTGATGATATTTACCATGTCCTGTGTCCATTACTGTAAGGCAATGAGAAACATTTCCCATGACCACTAAATACCCCATTGGATCTTAACTGTTCCTTCCACCCCATTCCCCTGTGACATATGACACACCACAGTCTTGACTCATGGAATGAAAAGATACATAGTTACATGCCCTTCCTAATCTACACATCTGACAACCCTGCGCCACCAAACCCAGTAATATCACTCCCCATTTGTCCTATCCTTCAATATGCAACTATACTCTATCCCTTTACCATAGATTATGTCCATATGGGTGATGGCTCACTGCCTACTCTTCTCTTTCTCTTCCTTGTTAGCCTATCTTTCAGACAATGGTTCTTAGAGAATGCTCTTTCATCAGTTTAAATCAGTGAATTCATATACTGTTCATCCTTCAATGCCTGGCTTGCTTCACCCAACATAAGATCTTCAAGATTCATCCATGTTATTCCATGTGTTAGCACTTTATTCCTTCTTACAGCTGAGTAATATTCCATTGTATGTATGTGCCATATTTTGCTTATCCATTCATCTGTTAATGGGCACCGGGGCTGATTCTAACTTTTGGCAATAGTGAACAATGCCACTATAAACATTGGTGTGCATATATCTGTTCGAGTCTTTGCTTTCAGTTCTTCTGGGCATATACCCAGCAGTGGAATTGCTGGATCATATGGAAGATCTATTGTTAGTTTTCTGAGGAATGGTCAAACTGTCCTCCACAGTGGCTGGACCATTCCACACACCCACCAGCATTGGATCAGGGTTCCTATTCCTCCACAGCCTCTCCAAAACTTAGAGTCTGCTGTTTTTTTAACAGCTGCCATTCTGATGGTTGTAAGATGGTATCCCATTGTAGTTTTGATTTGCATTTCCCTGATAGCAAGCGATGTCGA
>JAQZBX010007107.1:0-26174 GCA_029593785.1 Cabassous unicinctus
CAGCTTGCTGAGGCCTCTCCTTTCCTCCTTCCATCTCGTTTGCCCTCTACCCCCCTGAGAAGCTTTGCAGCGAGTCCTAGTGGAAAGGAGGCAGAAGGTGCACCCTCTCCCCAAACACGCATCAAAGACAGCTCTGTGCCTATGAGGAAGCCCAGTGGAAAAAGATTTCCATCCTCGATGCAAACGTAGCATGCATTTGGAATTTGGAAATTGGTAGGCTACAATAGGGGGACAGGAAGCAAACCAAAATGAGAGAAGGTAAGGCAAGACAGATCTCCACGGGGTGGGACAAAGAACCCTGGAAACACATCGGCAGGTCAGTGCCCAAGAAGAAAGAGAGTGGAGAAATCTTCTGTAGTAGACGTGGTGGAGGAAATTTACAAAGTTCAATGATCAATTTTAAATTGTGTCCTGTTCTGCCTTGAGCCATGGTCCAGCTCCACCATTCCCAAACCTTCAGTAAAAGTCTGCTACCCACGGCTTACCTCTGTTGGTGATGCTTTGAGGAACAGAGGGAAAGGGGCTGTGCTCAAAGCAAGGCAGAGAGGAGACAACAGTTCCGAGAGGTTGTCTGGAATTCCAGACAAGAAGTGACCAGGAGGGCAAAAGCCTGCTGAGAAATTTCCAGTGTCTCCTACAAGGCATTGGGCTTCTCACAGTACATAGGATGGGCTCTCGAACCATTTTTACTTCGGTTTTCAAGGGACAGGTGGCCCTGGAAGTGTGGAATAACAGGGGACATCCAAATGGCACATGTAGGTGGCACTTCAGACTTCAACCCTTAGCACTGATGGCCAGGGCCTAACAGTGGTAATGCAAACTAGAGGCATGCTGAGTCTCTGCTCAGCTGCCGCGTCTGCAAGGCAGTCGGCAAGAAGGCTGAAACTAGCCAGCAATCTGGCATGTGGACATTTGGCATTAGTAACTGAAGCTTCTCTGAAAGACAGATTTATGAGATGAGCTTATGTCTCATGAGGGCACACAAGGTTTCAGGGGCCCCAGGAAATTCTGAAAGTTCAGCATTTTCCTTGCATCTCCCTGGCTATGTGGGGTGCTGAGAAAAGGTGCTAGTTTGCCCACTCCTCGGGGTGGAAGAGGGAAGAAGAGAGAGAGGCAGGCGCTGTTAGACTAAGCCTGCAGTTCTAGTCACTAGACTGTGTCTCCAGGTCAGATTCATTAATCTACGTACTCAGAACCAGTGCTTTTCAGAACAGTGAAGCAAAACCAGGCTTCGTGGCTAACTATAGAGTTAATTATGCTGCGTAAGTTGTTATGGGAAACGCATGTCTAGGGTCTCAGAGCTGGGAAAACCACTCTGATTATAGGCCAGAAACTGAGCCAAAGGGTGTACTAAAATCGTCTCATTTGATCCGCACAGATACCTTAGATGGTAGGTACTATTATCCCCATTTTACAGATAAGAAAACCAAGCCTCAGAGAAGTGAAGTCACTTAGGAAGTATCTCAGTCAGAGTCGAATCAAGAAATCAGAAGCCATTTCAAGTGTTTACAACAGAGAGAACTTAATGAGGGAATCGGTTACCTTGGTGAGGGGGGAGCAGAGAGCCCAAGAGGGGACGGTGAGGAGATGAGCAGCAGCAGGAAGCTAGAGAGATGAAGGCAGGGGGTGCTATTCCTGGAGCCTGGGGCCAGAGCCACCGGGTGGGAGGTGAGCCCTGAAGGAATCACTGAGAGGCGGGGGAGGGAAAGGCCCTGGTTGCCCCCTGCCTCCCACCCTCCAGTAGAACACCGTGCCTCTCGTTGGCCAGCCCAGGACGAAGCCACCCAACAAGGGAGCCTGGGAAACGCAGCCTGTAGGGGTCAGCCCCCTGCGTGACAGACAGAGGGAGGACAATTAGGCCCAGAACCGGGGAGCTGGTGAGTGGCTGAGTCAGAATTCGCACCCAGGTCCGGCCCCAAAGCCCAGTAAAGCACAGCTCCTGTCACTGAAGAACACAGCAGCCAACTCTGAATTTCTTCAGGGTGGGGCCTGCATCCCCAGGTGGAAACAGCGGAGGCCCAGAGGACCTTCCCAGATTCTGGGAACATGCCCCATCAAGGGCAGGCGCAAGGGAGTCACTTGCCAGCATGGATTCCAACCCCAGCGGGGTCAGCGGCTCCTCCTGTGACTTTAAACAAGTGGCTTCACCTCTTGGAGCCTCCATTTCCTCATCTGGAAAATGGGCGATAGAAATACCCGCCTTGCCAAGTTGATTTAGAATTTAGAGAGCACTTGGCTCACAGCAGGTGCACAAAAAGCAGACTTCATTACTTACCACCATCACCAACAACATTATGTAACCCCCAGATTTCTCATTTTACTAACAGGATCATTTTCCTCCCAGGCTGGGTGCCCTCAGGAGGAGACAGAGCTAGTAGAGAAGGAGGCTGAATCTCTCAGTCAGGTCTACGGAGCTGGCCTGGGCTCTCTCCCAGAGACCCCTCTGCTGCCAGGCAAACCCATGCCAGTCCGTTGACGGTTACAAGCTGCTCCCAGGAAAGAACACTTAGGGAGGCTCCAAATTCCGTTCAGTGTGACTTCTCCTTCATTTACCTCATGCTGCAGCCCTCCTTTGCTTTCCTTAGAAAATTATTTATTAGGATGAAAGAAAAAAAAAAAGAGAGAGATAACCACATACCCAGGCAAACAAACCCAACCATCAGGGCCTGCGGATCTGTTTCCAGGCTTTGGTTTGCAGGCATCAGGGAACTGCAAGGCATGATTAGGGTTATTAAATGTCCGATACTGGCACCAATTCAGCATGTAATTAGCTGGACTGCTTGCTGCTGTGTGACGGGCTTAATTTGTTCAGTGCACAACCATCCGGCGGGTCACTTGCTCTTTCTGATTGGGCCGGAGGCCGTGTGGCTCCCCAAACAACCGCACCACTCACCTTCTGGGTGGGGAGGCTTTTTCTTCCCCTCCACGCTCGAGCAGTTGAGAGGGCAGAGGGGAGAATCAATAGCACATCAAGACGGTGCTACTCAAAGCGTGGTCTAGAAAATACTCTCCATTTCTGCGCTGACCTCGTCACGGACCCAGGAACAAACAGTTTGTGGACCAGCACCGGTCCGCGGACCACACTTTGAGTGGCACTGATGGAAGCCCTTCTGGATGTGGATTTGGGCTCCGTCTTCCTCCAGAGGCTGGCCTCCCCAAGGGAGCTTGTCGTGGAGGCTTCTGTAGCTCACTGAGAATACCTAGGGATGCTCCGAATTCTTTTTAGTGGGATTTCTTCTCTTTCATTTGCTTTATGCTTTTTGTTGACAAAAAGCATGAGGCATTTTGGAAAGGTGCAGGTGTGGGTGGAGGGGCAGTAGCAAACTCAGGTGAGGGAAACTGAGCTGGTCTTCATATCATTTATCTACAGTCTAGAGCCCACCCTCCACCTCCTAGAAGTCTGCACTTAATAGAGACCCCAGAGGATGATGGAGACAGAGGTTTTGTATTGTGTGCACACAGCAGTCTATCAGGAGCGGCTGCCTGGAGGAGGCTCAAAAGGAAAAGAACTGCCTGGATTGAAATGGGGAGTGGCAGCACGCATATGCCACCAAACATCCCCAAGCGTTCCAGCTTCCCTGAGGGGAAGATCCGTTTTGGAGCTATCATTCATGAATACATCTGAAATGATGATGACCATGACAGTTAGAGACAGTTCACGCATACAGTCTTACTACTTACTCTGACAGGCTCTCTGCCTGCCTCTCTCTCTCTGTCTCTCAGTTTCTGCCAGTTTCTGCATGTTATGGGTTGAATTGCATTCCCCAAAAAGATATGTTCAAGTCCTAACCCTGAGTGCGTCCGAATGTGATCTTTTAGGAGTAGGGTTGTTGCAAATGAAATGAGCTAAGGTGAGAGCATACCGGGGGAGGGTGGGCCCTGAATCTAATGTGACCGGTGCCTTTATAAAAAGGGAAGAGGGAAGCGGATGTGGCTCAAGCGATTGGGCTCCCATTGGCCATGTGGGAGGTCCCAGGCTCGTTTCCCGGGGCCTTCTGGTGAAGGCGAGCATGACTGTGCCAGGGCTCCCTATGGGGTCGGCCCCACACTGGGCCCACCCTGCAGCCGGAGCTGTCCTTCTGCCCACTCCCTTCCAGCGGTGCTGATCCTGAGGACCCTCCATAAACAACCTACACACCATCCCAGTCTCAGAGGCATTTCCTGGGAATGCAACCTGCAGCAAGGATGAGCTGTGCTGACAGCATCAGCGTGAGTCTCTCACTGAATTCTCACCACCAACCCGGGAGGAGGAGTCATTAAGCCCAGGTTACGGGTGAGAAACCTGAGGCTTAAAGAGATCACACGGCCAGCAGGTGGGGAGCGGGGATTCCAGCCCAAGTGCCTTGGACTTCAAAGCCTGGGATTTTAAATGCTTGGGAACGTTTCCACCCTCCACTTCCAAACTGAATCTCAAAACTCGAGCCCAGCTCTCGTTAGTAACTAAGGAAATAGCCCAAGCCACCAGACGCCCCGAACCCAGCTTTCTCCTGACAATGTCACTCTGAGGAGCCTTCCAGAGGCCAACTGTGACCCAAGAACACCAGTCAGATAAGACTAAAGGTCATGTTGCTAAAAGTGCTGATTTGAGATTGGAAGATGTTTTTATTTTTTTAATAAAAAAAAGAAAGGTCGTTTTGAAAGAAATCATTGCTGAGCTGATAATGAGTTTAACAGGATGTTTAATCAAACGTGTTTATCTGATTTGAAGCTGGAGCCTGAGAAGTTTTATGCCCCAATGGAAACCCGTCAAAATAATCAAGTAAACACACATGATATGTAGCTTCTTCATAGATTTTTTGAAATGGATTTTTTGGTTGCCATCTCACTGGGCAAAAGAAAGAGAGAGAGAAAGAAAGAAAGAAAAAAAAAAAAAAGAATGCAAGGACTGCGCCAATTTGATGGAAATATCTGCTGTCTTTGGGACCAAAAGAAAACCTCTCTACAAAATTAAATGTCATCTTTAGAAGATTTAATTAAAAAACCTTCAAGGGACAAATGCCCCAAACGAGTATGGCATGATTCTACCATCTGAGACTGCTAAATTAAAAGGGGGGTGGGAACAAACCACCCAAACCAGGAGAAGCCCAGGAGGCTATCAAAAGCCTCTTCAACGGAGGAGAAATGGAAAAAGAGAAATTAAGAAATCTTTTCCTGATTCGCCGCTTGTTCTGAATGCTCCAATACGCACCCACGGGTGATTAAGCTTTTAGAAGACAGGCATTTCCTCTAAATTTAAGAGGCATAGAGAGCTGGACATTTATTGGAGCTCAAATGCTGCATAATAGGCCATATATTTTATACTTGATTGGCACTTCTTCGCATGCTTTGGGGGATGGGTAAAATGACTGTCACTGTCTGACAACCTAACATACCAGGCAGGAAAGACAGCGGATGGAGACTTGTATTCCTTGGCATCTCTCTCTCTCACACTCACACACACACACACAAACTAAAAGGAAATGCATTAGAGAACTGCCCCAAATGAGACGCGCAGTGTCAATGCCCTAGCCTTGATATTTAGCATCTCAGAACACAACCAGTGCCAACACACAGCACTTGTGGAGGATAAACAACAGGCCAGGAACCTGTTTTCTTGTCGGAGATTGCAAAGACTTTCACAGTGCTGTAAGGCAAGCCCTGATCGGGGGTAGGGGTGGGGTGCAGGGAGGGTGTGGGGCAGCCCAAAGGGCCCAGTGCCTTGGAGAGATTCAAGGCCTCAGTGCACCCAGTGAAGCATCCCGAGAGCAAGCGGCTGGCCTTGTTTTTTCATATGCTCTTCTCTTGCCATTGAAGGACCTTCTTATGGCTTCTCTTTCCTGCTTCCTTCTTTGGTGAAATGGGGACGGGAGTGGCCAGAGGATTAGTAGATTCGGCCATTCAGCCGCACCAGCACTGGCTTCTGGCTGGTCGCCACGTGCAAAGGGCTGAGCCTGTTCTCACGTGACCCCCACCAGGGCTGTGAGGACAGAGGAGGAAACTGAAGCCCACTGCCGCCAGCCGGGGTCTCCAAAAATCAGACGCGGCCAATGGCGTTTGGCGAGCAGGATGCTTACGAGGGATCAATGCTTGTGAAAGGAAGGACAGCGTTTTGGTTTCCTGGGCAAATACAATGAAATGGGTTGGCTCAAACAATGGGATTTTATTAACTTGTGATTTTAAGGGTAAAAGAAAGTCCAAATCAAGACGTCATCAAGGCGATACTTTTTCCTCGAAGACGGTGGCATTCCGGGGCGGGCTGCCAACAAGCCTTGGCTCCTCTATCACGTGGCAAGGCACGTGGCCGTGTCTCCCGCCTCTCCCTTCTCTTCCAGATTCCACTGATTTCAGCTTCTGGCTGCTTCCTCTGTGGCTTTCTCTCTGAGTTTCATTTCACTTTTAAAGGACTCCAGAATTAGAATTAAGACCCTGGCTGAAGTGGGCCGTGCCTTAACTGAAGTAACCTCATCAAAAGGTCTTGCTTACGATGGGTTCCCACCCAGAGGAATGGATGTTTTCCTGGGGTTCATACAGCTTCAAACCACTGCAGACAGTGTCTCAGTTTACCAGGGCTGCTGTAACAAAGTAATACAGATGGACTGGCTTAAATAACAGCAGTGTATTGTCTGACAGTTCTGGAAGCTAGAAGCCTGAAATCAAGGTTTCTCTTAAAGGGGAGAACCTGCTCCATGCCTGGTAGGTGGCCAGCAATCCCTGGCATTCCATAACTCCAATCTCTGCCTCTGTCTCGCTGGCTCTCTCTCTCACTCTCTCATGATTGGAAACCATAATTGACAGCCAGGGCTCTCAACTTTTAAGCCAATGCTGCAGGTGAGACCACAGCCAACTGGATTACAAGTTATGTCTCAAGTTTAGCAGTGCACTATCTCCTGCTCCATTCATGCAACCAGGTAATACTTAGAATATCAGTGAGTTCCTCTGCCCCACCCAAGAAAGTCAGGTCCAGGTTCTAAGGTGTGGAACCTATGGACACCTCCTCAGATGAGGAAAAGGAGGAAAGGGAGGTGGAAGAAAATGAGGAGCCCCCAAGGGTACATCCCATAATAAAACAGAAGTGGTAGGCATTATAGGACCAGTCACTTGGGGCCCGGCAGTTCCAACCCTCAGAAGGTGGGTGGTGAGTGCTTTTAAGATTAATTACGGGGCACAGTCTAATAGTATCCACCAAGAAGATTATGGATCTTTCACTTTTATGGGTCACAGAACACTTTGGTTTTCTAATAAAAGCTATGAAAAATGCTTATATGAATATGCAGTGAACATTTTGCATATAATTCCAGGGCATTCATTTGGTGCCCATACATGATTATCCAGATATAAGGGAAAATTGAAATTAAATAGATGCTTAAAAGGGAATTCAAGAAGCAATGGAGACACGAAAAAGAAATTAACTGCTGGGATCTGCCAACCTATGGATAGGCTTTAAGTGTCCCACAAATCCTGGGGATAGAGTCTTCCACAAGTCTAGTGGCTTGGGGACTGGCAGACCGAAGCTGGTAAATTCTCTGGTTCCATGATTTGCCACTTCCAACCTTCTGTTACCAGCATAGACGGAAAATTCTGCTTCTGGAATAGAGAAAACATCCATGCACAGCATCTCTGCCCTCAAAGGGATCCTACTTGCATTGGAAAGTAAACCTATGTCAAGGTTTCCCCATTGAACATGAGTTTAAAGGGGAAGAATGGCACTATTCCAGGGCATTTTGGTTTTCCTCTTCTCCAGTAGATCGATGTTACTTACCCATGTGTTTTCATTTATTGGACTATTGGGTTGAGGCCCAGATTCAAGACAAACTATTGTAGGGGAAGAATTTCTCAGCCCAGGAGAAAAGTTATTGGTTTTTTCTATAATTGGAGACTTTTTGGTTGTAAACAACAGAGAACCCTAATCAAACTGGCTTAAGCAAAACAATTTGTTGTTTCATTCAATGCACCAATGTGGTCTTCAGGCAAGGTTTGCTCTAGGAGTCCAACTATGTCATCAGGCCTCTTTTCTTTTCCAATCTCTAGCCACAGATTCTATTTTCTTTTGGTTTACAAATTTTCATAATAAAAATGTTTTTTAAGAGTCATTGCATCCCAGTAGCTCTGATTTGATCACACGCCCATCCCTGAGCCACTTGTGACCAGAGGAGCACAGACCTCTGACTGACCACACTTGCACTAATTTCCCACCACTGAGCCACGAAGGAAGCCAATGTCACCTGAAGCCTCCCCAAGAGGAAAATTAAGAAGCTGTTACTGGAGGAGAGCTGGAGGGATGCCAGGAGCAAAAGCTACAGGTGACTACCACGCCCCACGCTGTCACAACCAACCATGGCTAGGGCCTGAGAAAGCAGATGGAGACCTTTCTTTACCACTCAGCATCCCCAAAGCATCTTTCCTTTCTCCCCTCTTCTCCCTCACTTTTCTAAGAATTCAGGAAAGTGATACAATGAGATCATGAAAAGAGCGCCCCCTTGAAGGCAGAAGACACATTTACCCATCAAAAAATCTTTATTGTCCACCTGCTATGTTCCAGGCACCGAGCCAGGTGCCAGGGAAGCAGCGGAACACCAGTTACAACCACAAAACCCATTAAAATAAAAGGGTCTGGATTCTAATCCTGATTCTCCTATTTATAGCTGGAGACTTTGGACACTTATATCTCTGAGCCTCTGTTTCTGGGAACAGAAATACCTTTCTCTCAGGGTTGTCACACAAGAGAAGAGAGATTAGATATATGAAGAATTTGGCAAATTGTAAAGTTGTCATTGTTTCTCCTTCTCTGTCTCCCCCTCCGCCCTCTTGATTCTCATGATCCTTTTCTAAGTGTCTAGGTAAGTGCTCCTCCCTGAAACTTATATGAGTTAAGGTTAGGTTTAGCTGCATATTAACAAATCACTAAAAATAATTAGGGCTTAGACAAGATAGAGGTTACTTGTATCTTGTGTAAAATAAGTCCAGAGGTAGAGTCTGGGGCTGTTAAGGCAGTCCTGCAAAGTCACCAGCAACCCAGGCTCCTTCTTTCTTCAGTCTCTGCCACCCTTAACATGTGGCTTTCATCAAGTTTGCTTCATAGTCACAAAATGGCTGCCAGAGCTCCTGTCATAATATTTATATTCCTGGCAGGAAGAATTGAAGAAAAGGAACTGGCTCCCATTTCCCAGTTGACTCAGTTTCCTTTAAAGAATTTTCCCAGAAGCAGTACCCAACCCTTCCATTTAGATTTCACTGGCCACTCTTACTAACAAGAGAAGTTGAGAAGTATAATTTTTAGCTGGGTGCATTGCTGCCGAAACAATATAGGGGTCTATAATTGATGAAGAAGTGGAGAATGTATACAGATATTAGACAACTAGAGAGTATTCCACAGAATTGCTTAGAGGATGCAGATGCCAGAAATTACATTTTCAATTTTATTAAGCCACTTACTTATATAGCTTTTTGAGAGCCTGAATTCTTTATCCCAGAAACTCTTTTGGCTCATGCACATTTCATCCCTGATCTACCTATAGAACCTAACCAAGAACACTATCTCCGAAGAGCTATGCATTTCCTTCCAAAGGAGAGGGTCCCAATGACCAACTCTCCCCTCTTCTCAAAGTGAAGCACAACTGGAGGTAGGAGAGCTTGCCATAAACATCCAAGCATAAGGAGCAAATATTCTCTGAATCAGCCTCAGATTCATTTCCAGGAGTCTTCGGGTGTGTAAATGAAGGGGAGGGGGACCGGAAGAGCTCTCTGGCCCCTTCCAGCCCTGGTATTCTATAGCTCCACGCGTCAGATAATCACAGGTGCAGATAGACTTTCTCTCGAAAGAGTTTGGAGAAAAAGAGTTTCACTGCTATTTTTAAAAACCCATTTCAACTTTCCTTAATAAGCACTTTTGTTATTCTTTTGTTAATGGAACTTGGAAATGCATAAACATTGGAGACATAAACTGGATAAAACGTATTAAAAGCTCCATTGCCCAGCTGCCTTATCGCCTTCATTTCATTGAGTCATATGTAACTTGGGATTACAATGTCTAATAAGGCCATATCTCAAATGCAATTACTGTTGCTATGGCGAGGATCCATAAGTATGCATTACTGAGATTAGTAGCTCTTGCCAAAGAGTTGAAATATCTAAAAAAAGGTAGACGACCACTAGAAAAAAATTCATTATCTAACCTCATTATTCATTTACACTGCAAAAGCCATTTAGGCACCCAATCTACTTTAATATTTTTATAAAAGGATATTATTTTGCTTACAATTGTTAGGCCAACAAATTTAAAATATTTAACTATAACGAATACATTAATGTTTTCTAATATAGTCCTTGGAGTCTAGTACAGTCTCAATCTGGCTTCCCATCTGCTTGCTTCTCTGAAATATCGCTATCCTGAATGACTGCTGCTGCTTATTTTCCCTCTGATCAATTTAAAGTTTAGCACTCTCCCAATACCGAGGGGTCAGATCCTTTAAGATCACCCACCGTGATCCCAGCCAGGCCCATTAGGAGAGTCATAGCCTCCTTCAGGTCACTGAAGTTCCAGGAAGAGCAACAAAGCAGAAATTTTCACAATGGTTAGTGGCAAGAGTAGATGCCTAATTCATAGCCACACTCCTGGAAGAGTTTATCTGACTCCTTAGAGTTTTTGTTGTCAGCTACAATTTATTGGGCGCCTGCTACATGCCCAAAACTGTGCTAAGTGGCTTACATGCATCATTTCATTTAATCCTCATGACAACCCCCAAGGTATGGGGTCCATTACTACACCCGAATCAGAGAAGCTAAATCACCCATTCAAGTCCTAAGTAATACATGGTAGAACTGGGATTCAAATCCAGGTCTGTCTGACTCCATAACCCATACTCTACACACTGCGATAGATTAAACTATAATCCCCAACATTCCGTCCTTTCTTTGTCCATGCCCTTTCCCATGTAACTTTGCAGTTCCTCCCACAAAAGATGAAGTGCACTTCCCTGTCCCGGACCTTTGGGCTCAACCATGTGACCTGCTTTGACCAATGGGACATGTGCAGAGATGACACAAGCCTAGGCTTGAAATGTGCTTGCTTGCACAGGTCTGCTTGCCATCTTGAAACTCTACGATTGCCAAGGAAAGAACATGCCCTGGCTGGCCCACTGGTTCCAGGAGGAGCATGAGAAATACGTGAACAGAGTCACCCAGCCACCCTGCAAACTTGTGAGCAAGCACTAAATGTCTTTTGTGCTGTATCAGTTAGATTTTGAGGTTGTTTGTTATGCAGCAATAGCCAACTGAAACAAATGCAATAGTTTATTTACTCTTGCTTATCATAGATCTTCATCTGGGAGGAAACTGGGAGGGAACTCCCAACCACAACCGGAAGGAAAGATTTATTCTTTTAAGTCAGCATTTGCACTAATAGAACATTAATAAAATAAAGAAAACTATATAGCGCGCAGAAGACATTCCCTTCCTGCCATAATCTGATATCTGAAGACTTGTTAGCCCCACACCATTCATCATTATGTCCAGATACTTGACTTGATTAGCTCACGTGAAATCTTGGAGTCTGACTTTGAACTCTGCAGAATTTATTCAATTCCTCTAGATATCTCCAAAGACACACACACACACACACACACACACACACACACACACACACACACGTCGCCCCACTAACCAGGGAGACAGTTGTCAGTCTGCTTCTCTGCCATTGCAAAGACATTCAGGAAATGATCTGAGTGCAGAGTCAGCCTGAAATAGGTTGTGGGGACAGTAATTTTGACATTTCTTTTCTTCCGAGGGTCTTTTAGTGCAATGAGGAGAAGGGAGATGAGGAGGAAGTTGTGGGCTAAAAGGGAAGTTGCTTCAGGGCAGAAAACAAGTGATATACACAAGGGGAAATCTAATGAAGAAAGAAAGAAAAACACGGTAGGGATGAGATCTGGGAAATAGAGTGCTAAAACAGCCCTAATTCCATTGGCACCAACTGAAGTTGTACAGAGGTTGAGGCTGCTGTTTACATCAAGATGTGAAGTCAATTTCTACCGTGACTTCCATCAGGAAGACAAAGTGCACAATCCCTTGATCAAATGTAAGACACAGATTAGTCAGCTGCTCCCATCCTCTCTTCTATATTAGCCTCCCCAGCAGTCAGCGCGTATCGATCAACAGCCCCTAACCTCTTGCATGCCATTCTTGCCTGCAGACAGATCTTTCTCAAATGTCTACTACATGCTGGAGCTACAATGGTGATCAAGACAGACATGGTCCCTGCCCTCATGGAGCTTTCAGTCTAGTGGGGTAGCCAATTAGCCAAGCTATTCCCATAGAGTGCAATGCATGCTACTATCAGGGAATCAAAGGTGGCAAGAAGCGAGGACTTGCCGTAGGCTGGGTTCCTCCTGAGACGTTTATTTAGGGGGTGAACCTCAGAAAGACTGGTAGAGAACTGGGGGAGTGAGAGGAGAGGGGGGCCGGCAGGAAAGGGCCTGTTTCCCAACCACCCGACAGAGCTCAGTTCTGCCAGGAACTCTAGGAGTCAGCGTAGACCCAGCACGGAGTTCTCCTATGTGAGGGTGAGGGCGCGGGGTGGGCGCTGGATATTTGTAGAAATGAAACAGAAATGAAGGAAGCCGCTGCTGGAACCTGGGCTAGCGTGTGCCTTGGCAGCAAGGCTGGGGTGCTGGGGGGCTGGGGGAACCGGCAGCCTCTGCTACAGAGGAACCAGGCCAGGCTTGGGGGTTTGGAGGGCCAAGGTCTCAGTGAGCCTTAGCTAATAGGTAGGACTTAGCCAACAAAGAGAAGAGGGGAGTCGGGGCAAGGGTGCTTCAGAGAGAAAGAACAATTGTGCACAAAGGCTCAGGCTGCAGAAGGGCACAAGCATTTAAAGGAGATCAGTGTGGTCCGGCGGAGACAATAAAGGAGACAATGGTGACAGGAGGCTGGCCATGAAAGCAGAGGCTGGCTTAGGTGGGGCAGGCACAGGAGGTTATACATATTATAAGAAATGGTGCCATTAGTCGTAGAATAGAATATGACATGATATGACGTAGTTGCAGGAATCAAAGCTTAGCCTGCTCCGAGTACTGTCCTAGATACTGTACATTTATTATTTCATATATTAATCTTCATAAGAGTAATTGAACCTGTGAAATAGGTGCAATTAAAATCTCCATTTTATATATGAGGAAGTTGAGGCACAGATAGGTTAAGTAACTTGCCCAGGCCACTAAGGGAGTGGCAGAGCTGGGTTCAAGCCCAGGCTCCTGACCACCGCACTCTACCCGCCTCATGCTATGTTATTAAAGTTGGGGCCTGTATTATAAAGGCAATGAAAGACCCCTAAAGGTTTTAAGGGGGGAATAATGTGCTCACATGGCTAATGGGTAGAGAACAGACTGGCAAGGGACAGAAGTGGAAGCAGATGCGAGGAAACTGGGGTGGTTAGATGGACAGTGGTGGGAATGGTGTGGAGAAAATGATTCCTGGGGGGAGCGGATGTAGTTCAAGTGGTTGAGTGCCTGTTTCCCATGTACAAGGTCCTGGGTTCAATCCCTAGTACCTCCTAAAAAAAAAAAAAAGATTCTTTTATTATTCTCTTCCCTAGGACTCTGGGTCAGTGTATCCAGAGCCCTGTCTTGCCCACCTGCCTACTCTAAGCCCACAGAGGAGAACAGGGACCCCCAGGGTGGCATTTCTTTGAAAACTCCTTTGCCCCTACACTATGTTTCCCAAGGCAAGGTGGGGGGTTTAATCCCTAGAAGGTTAGTTTACTTCATGTGATCCAAAGACCCCAACCAGCCTGCTCCCATCCATCTCAACAGGAAACATGCCCCACTGGCCACAAGAAAGATTGCATATAAAAGGGGGTTAGAGCAGGGTTTCTCAGCCTTGGCACCTGACATCTGGGGGTGATAATTCTCTCTATGGGAGATGTCCTGTGCATTGTAAGATATTTAGTGATAACCCACCACCCACTACATGCCACTAGCACCCCCTCCCTCAGTTGTGACAACCAAAGATGACATTGCCAAGTGACCTTTGGGGGATAAAACTGCCTCCAGCTGAGAACTACTGAAATAAACATTACAAATTTGTCTCCAGTCCTGGACAACCATCTCCAAGATGAAGCCTTACCAATGCCAAGAGAGAATCATAAATTCTGTGTAAAGAATAAAACCAAGAATCTTTGGAAGATTCGTGTTTCAAGGGGAGCAAGTGCCTGGTACAGATCTGCAAATCTCCTGGCTAATGCCCGTGGCAGGTGTCATCAATCAGTTTCTGTCCTCTTCCCTTGTAAGCCTGAATAAGACCTCTGCCTTTCTCTGCAGCCCTGCAAGCAGCCCTTGCCAACAGATTGAAGCTGGCAGTTTTAGCAGGATGGCTGCTAGTACTATTGATCCTGCGATGGGAGAATCACGGTACTATTGCCCTATTGCTCTCTTTGCCATCCCTGCACTGAAGCTCACAGTTAGAGAAGGGTCTCTATTTTCCTTCTACCCCAACTCAGCTAACAGCTGCAACTCACTCCCTTCAGCAATGCACAATGTCAGTAACGGTCAACTGAGGGAGGGGACACACTCCCCTATAAAAGAGTGTCAGGATCCTAGGGAGTGTGTGTGTGTGCATGTGTAATGGAACCCACCCCTTCTCATAACTCTCATGGTCCTGACACCCTCCCCCCCCCAGCCCCAGCTGGAATCACTGCAATAGACTGCAGACATAGTTCTTAGGAAGAAAAAAAACCTTCTTTACATTTGTCCTTTAAGATAACCTAAGAATGTTGTGTATGCATGGAGACTGTAATAAATTCAATTTTCTTAAATAATCCAAATATGGATTAAAAAATGTTTTTAACATAATGCAATCTGAGTTATGACTGGATAATTTGAAGGCACTGCTGACTAATGGGAGGTGACTCTTTCTCAACTCTAGGCTAGAATAAATTTGTCATGACACTCCTTCGCTGGGAAAGTGAAGAACTGCATTAGCCAGGCAGACCTAAAAGGAAAAAGTCTCCCCTTCCTTGTTACCCAAATGGGTAGCAGCGGGGAAAGGGCTCAATTCGATGGTGGGAATGTCAGCTGGCACACAGTTATGAAGAATGAATTGTGCTTAAAGGAGGAAGGTCGTGTTTAACAGCAGGACTAAAATGCCTTCCAAACTGATACTACTCCACACCTATTAGAATGATTAAAACCCAAACACAACAAACGGCCAATACCAAGTATTAGTAACAGTGCAGAGTGCCTTGCACCCTCATACACTGCTAGGGAAATGCAAAATGGTACAGCCACCTGGAAAACAGTTTGGCAATTTCTCCTAAAGTTAAACATCCACTTACCACCCAGCCCAGCAATTGAAATGAAAACCTATGTTCATACAAAAACCAGTACACAAATGTCTATAGAGGCTTTATTGATGATTTCCAAAAATTAGAAACAACCAAAACATCCCTCGGCTGGAGAATGGATAAACAAGCTGTGGTACGTCCATACAATGAGATACTACTGAGCAATAAAAAGGAATGAATGACTGATACGTGCTACGACATGGGAAAAATCTCAAATGCATTATGCAAAGTGAAAGATGCCAGATTCAGCCGCAGTTAATCTTGACGAAAATAAAACAGTGTGATATGACGGATCAAGAGGCACTTGAGGGTTTGATATATATGGAGTGGTCAGGGGGAGTGGCCCACAGAGCTGACATTTAAGTTGAGAGCTGAGGATGAGAAGGAGCCAGTGGTTTGAAGATCAGGGGCAAGGGAATTCTAAATGGGGAGAAGAGCCAGCGCCAAGTCCCTAAGGCAGCAGCAGAGAGGACACGCTGGAAATTCAGAAAGAAGGCCAGGGTGGTGAGAGCTCATGAGAGAGGGAGAGACAGGGTTCAGAAAATGCCCCTTAAATAGCACAAATGCTAAGAACTGTGAGTAAGGGGACATCATGGAAGATGAGACTTATCAGAGAAGGCTTCCTGGAGGAGGCAGGATTTAAACTGAATAGAGGTGAGGGAGATGGACTTGGATCATGAGAGAAGACAGGGGAAGTCAGTTTAGAAAGGGAGAAAGAAATGTGAGCCAAGTAGGGAAGCAAAAAAGGACCTGCTCTACACTTAAGTGCATGTGTGGGTGACAGCTATGCAGCATGCGTTCAAAACTAGCCACGTCCTTACCAGTGACAGACATTGCTAATCAAACAATCGAACAAAATCGATACTTTCCACCCAGCGCTCTGTGAAGACCAATTCCTGAGACACCAGGACTTCAAAGAGAGAGTTTATTTGCTCACGCATAGCAAAGGAGGTCAGTGGCCTAAGGGTCCAACAACTGCCTCCCAGAACTGCAGTAATCTCAATAGTTTTAAAATGTCCAGGCTTAGCAGTTTATGCTAATGAGTAATTGGGGTGGGGCTGCTCAGGTTCCTTCATTAATAAACATTAAGGGACTGAACAGGATGGGGGGATGGGTACAACATGGGTGGGGAGAGTTACAAGGTTATTACAATCACAAAACAATCATTATCAGAGATCAAGCATCTGGGGATGGGGATACAGAATGGAGGGGTCAGTTACAAGGTTTTCTTATGGATTTCAAACAGGAGAGGGTGGAGAGGTTACCATTTCAATAGAAATGTGTATACACAAGGGTAAGATCTGTCTGGAATAATCATCAACATAGCAGGTCTTAATTAGAAAATACCATATACAAAGAGTGAGTTCGGTCTAGCCAGTTTCAGTAATTTCAGATATTAACCTTTGGCTATTTTATAATATACTGGAAGTAAAAGGCATCCATGTAATGATTCAGTGATCCTAATTAGTTGCTAATTCTTAACCCCTGGTAGAGCCTAAGTGTGGCCTCAATCCCCCATCATCATCCATCACTTCCAATCATTCCAGTGGCATACGAGGCAAAACCTTTGAATTGCCCTGAGTTAATTACTGCCCAAGAAAGGTAGCCGGGGAAATTCCAGGCTTAAAAGAACTTGCTCGGGCTTTTGTACTTTCTCCCAGACAACTCCACCAAGAGCCTCTTACACAGCAGTATGCACATGCAGCTCCCCCTTGAGTCCTGCACAGCACAGGCGCCCTAAGCAAAACAAGGCTTTGCCCCTTCTCTTCTCCCTGGGGCGTTTTGATGCTGGTGGTTGTGCAGGCTGACTGTGCGTGATGATAGCACCTCAGCCGCTCCCTTCCCAAGCGTATTAGCTCCCCACCTTCCAGGTCAAGCTCCTAATGGACGTTTAAGGCCCTGCCTCGAGACGCACTGCTGCGGGGTCTGACGTGCCCTGTTGCTGGTGGGCCCTACAGGGAAGGGCACACTGGGACAGACTCTTAATGTTAATGACATTGACTGAGCCCAAGCACATCACGCACCATCATCCCTCGCTCCTCAAATTAGCCCACAAGGGAGATGCTCTTTTATCCCCATTTTACAGATGAGGAAATCGAGGCACACAGAGGGAGGTTAGGCAATTTGCTTGATAAATGCCAGGGACTGAATCCAGGTCTCAGCAACTGAACCAACCTGTCCTTCCTAACTACCTGAATTCTCTTATTTTTCATCCACACGCCCTCCCACCCCATCTTACAAACCAGCTTAATTCAAAATAAAGGGCAGAACTGATTTTAACTCAGCGCTACCTTATGCTATCACTTGGGTTATTTCAAACCGGGTGCCTCTCCCTTTTAATTTATTCACGTGACAAATATTTATTGAACATCTCCCATATGCCAGGCGCTGACAGCTGGTGGGTCTCTTTAGTGACTTTATACCAGGAAATTCTTTTACTCTTGGAAAAACATGATTCCCAAAATGGGAACAAAGGCCCCTTTGCTTTTGGTAGCCTGTGTGTTTTCTGCAAATCTTACGGGATATTTCTCAATGCAAATATTTTCCAAAACTATGGACTGAAACAAGCTTGGGTTGATGGTGGGGAAAAGATTGTAAAAGAGAAATGCACTTCCTTTTCCATGCACTGTTGATTTTACTGCAAATCCTTTCAGCTGCTTGATTTCTGAAAATAACATTAAACTAGAGCTACACGGATCAACATGAATCACAACCACGATGATGAGTGAGAAAAGCTGATTGCAGACAGATGCCTGTACTTTGATATTATTTAAATAATGATGTGCAAGACAATATGTTTGTTTTGGGATAAATACATAAGAAATAAAAATAGAAATACATGTTATGGGGCATATAAAAAATAGAAATACATGTTATGGGAATTATAAGCACCAAACTCAGGATGTGGGTTGCCCCTGGTGGGGGGTCAAAGGGCATATGATTGGGGAGGGAACTCCAATTGTTTGGGTAGCAAATTATTTCTTAAGCTGGACGGTCAGCACATGGGTGGCTGTAACATTGCTCTTTACATCTTTTTGTGTGCATGAATATTTTATACTGGACATTTAAAATAAGAATAATTATAAAGTATACATCTTGATAAATCATGTGGTTTTTATCGGGTTGAGCCATAAGAAATTGCCTCCATTCAACCATTTTTGACCTACCAAGGGGACAATTTCATAAGTTCATCCACAGATTACACGTCTACAATGCATTAATTGATCCAAAACCAGCCTTTCTACTAAATCTCAGTTATGAATAGAAATAGAAAATGGTGGGTTATCTATTGTGGGCTTATTTTGTGTGTATGTTTTCGTGAACACCAATTAACTACAGCTTTCAGGGGACAGAACTAAAATTAATCTAGGAGTTAAGATGCACAGGGAAAATGGGAAAAGAAATACTGCAGCAAAAAGTGGACAAATGCGGCACCTCCTCAGCAAACCGTGGATTGTCACTCATCTGGTCTGTACTGGGCAACAGAGCCCACACAACGAAGCGCCTAGAGTGGATGGCGTTTCCCCTTCCCCAACAACCTGAAGTCTGGTGAAGCAAAGTCTTGCCGCTAAAACTATGAGAAAAGCTTTATTAGGAATCTAAAGCAGTCCACTCATTTTTAAGGTGCTTGAGTAGATTTCCATTATCACACACACACACATCTATTTATGTCAAGTCATGGAACTCACTCCAAGAACAGAGGAAGAATGAGAAAACGATATTGCCTTGCTCTTCTCTCACCCTCGTCTCAATTCTTTCCAACTGAGAGTTGTCTCCAAAGAGATGTGCTCCTTTTTATTCTCAATGTCTTCAGGAGAGAAAAAGCAACGAACTTGTAGCAGAGGCAGAGAGGAGGGCCCATGATGGCAGCACAAATGATCAGCATGAACACACTGCACTTACAGACAGCAATTTAGGTTTTAAAACCTGAGTGCACACGAGAAAACTCTGGGAGCATATCAGAAACACAAGCACCAGCCCCCACCCAGGTTCCGACTGAACGGGTCCAGTAAAGAGCCCCACACTATGTGTATTTTAAACAGGCATCCTGGGCAATTCAGATGCAGGGAGTCTACCCTCCTCTCCAGGAGGGAATCTCTGTGGTAGGAGGGCCTGGCCACCCCAAGACCTGTCTGAATTCTCCTGAACTATGTTCTTGGGCAAAGAAAGGGGAGTGCTGCCACCTGTTTGGAGCTCATGCTCAGCCGATTCATTGCATTTGCCAACCTACAGAACTGAGTTGTTTTCATTCACGTATCCATTTGTCAATTATTTATCAAGCATCTACTACGTGCCAGGTGCTGTGTTACAATAAGAGATTCTGTTCAAGAGAGAAGAGGGAGGGAGGGAGGGAAGGAAAGAAGGAGAGGTGGGAAGAAACGAAGGCAAGGAAGGAAGGGTGAAAAAGAAAAACACAGATAGAAGGGAAGGGAAGAAAATAAAAGAATTTTTTAAAACTGCCAAGCATCCCTCCGTGGAGACATAGCACTTAATTTATATGACTGCTTTACATATCTTTTTGCTGAACGTACATGGATCCTTTTTATTTTCTCTTCCGAAGGGTAAGCTTCAGGCAAAACTATTTCACTTTACCGACCCCTGGAGCATATGCACACTGAGAAAGTTCTCGCTTCTAGCCTTCGGGGCTTCACGGGTATGCCCTAGGTCACAGACGAGATGGGGCCCGCCCAGGGACTGGATGGAAGCGGGGAGCAGCTCCTGTCTCCCCTCTTCCACGAGCTTCAAATTGCCCCTCTCAGTGTCCTTTGCTTGAACTTGGCCAGACAGACTTCCTGTACTAAAATGGAAAGTTCCAGGAACCCGGGAGGAGTCGGTCACCCTACCTATCCCGCATTCCCAAGGTGCTGACTAAATGTAGGAGGAGACAGGCACGTGCGGCGAGCACAGTGCCTAGGGAAGCTCCTCCGCTCCCCGACCAAGGCACGTGGCTCGGGAAAATGACTGCAAGTCAGTTTCTGCCTCAGTTTCCTCATAGGGAAAGTGCAGGCTAGGAGCCCCCAAACCCACCGTGTTGCTGGAGGGTTAGAGAGCCTCTGTCTGTGCTGGGAACGCTCTCCGCTACCTCTGGCTAATTCCCCTGCATCTTGAACCCCTCCCGGGATGCCCCCGGCCCGCCTGCGAGTCACAGAGCACAGGAAATACCTGTGGGGTGCACAGCGCCCCGTCCGGCACCGCAGAGTGAATGCTTCACCAGGGCAGCTTGTATCATCATTACTGAAAGGAACAATCTTGGAGAGCACCTCCACAGCACGTGCCGGAAACACCAGGGCGGCACGCTGCCTGGTCTGTTTTTAAAATCAGATGCGAGTCTCTGATGTCATCTCTGCCACACACACCCATCAATGCCAGCTGCAGTTAAGAGATTAAGGTAAGGGGGCTTATGGCCACAAAACGAAAGGAAATCCTTTGGCCAAAACCTCATATAGTTCAGGTTTAATTCTCTGTATCATATATACCTAAACTCCACTAAATGAGAGTGAAAATCAAAGCTGTGATAGGAATTTTGCTTAGTTTCACATCTAGATAATTCTTCATAGGACTCGGGTCTGGGAAGGAAAGGAAAATAGAAACACAGGAAAATGAAAGTCCCTTGTGGGCCTGCCTGAGTCTCCCTCTCACCCGGCACCTCATTTAGGTAGCTCTGTTTCCAGTTGAGGCTTCTGAGCCCTGGACCACGTGAGCGCTCCCTGCCGCCACGGAGAATGGACAGACAGGAGCTCCTCTACCAACAAGGTCTTCCAGACACAAGCAGTGCTTCCTGCCAGAGCACAGGTGCCAGCCCTGCTGAGCACTGCAGGAGACACAGCTGTCACTAGGAGTGTCCCCTCCTTTGCCTTCTCCATCCCCCACGGGGCCCAGCACAATGCTGAGCCCACGGCACATTCTCCACGAACACGTGCTGATTGGATAGATCCCTTACACCGATCCCTTTCACAGGCGCCGCTGGCATCTCGGCAGTGACCGGCCCGCCATCTTTGAGGCCAGTGCCAGCGATGGCTGTATTTCTCCCCTCGCGGCTTTGGAGCTGCGGCCATCGCCTTGGACGGCCCCAGGAGCTTCTGCACACCCTTTTCCTCCCGGCCTGGGAAGCTGCACTAATAATACCTCGAGTATACCTAGGACACAGGAGTAAATAAGGCTCGAATTGCCGGCGCGTCTTCTTGAGAAGATAAAATCTCTCTCTGCTCTTCCATGTCCCAGAAGACCTGGTCACACTCAGGGTTTGCAAATACCCAATAATGTAACTAAGGTGAGTATCATAATTGCTGCAATTTATAAGTGCCAATTATGTGCCAGGCACAGAGCTAAGCAATATATGTATATCCTCATTTATCCCGACAACCACGCTATCAGTGGTTTTGAAATTAGACAGATCTGGGTTTAAATCTCAGCTCAGTGGCCTTGGCAAGGGACTTAATCTCCCTGGGCTCCAGTTCCCTCACCTATTAAGGGGGTAAAACTATCTCCCTGAAAGAGTTGTTGTGGGGAGTCAATGGCAAAATGCCTCTAAAAAAATCATCACAGGCAATGCTTAGTTTATCACTGAGAAAGAAGAGGCAGGTTAACCAGCTCAGCTTAGTAACTCACCTAAGGTCACACAGCTAATCAGTGCCAAATATGAGAGTCAAAGCGAGGTTTAGTTATTTTCAAATGCTATTTGCACCACAACACTTTCTTCAGACATCTCACACCCTGAGCATCTGCATCCCACCTCCTGTACAGCCCCACTCTGAGGAAGCTCAAAGGAACCCTTAGGGTGCCAAGGAATATTGTTCGAAAACCCCTGCCCACTCCACTGCCTCTTGGGAAAGCAGAGCCCTCTTCCAGAGCATCCGCGTGGCTTGTTGGGATCTCCAGCGTCTCAGGAGAAGCCAGCTGCTGCAGCTTGTCCTCCATAAACTGTGACTGCCCGAAGGACTCTAAAACCTGTGCCTGAGCAAGCCTAAGCCTGGTATCAGCTTTCAGGATGTGACACATCCTCCGGCCTACAAACCCCAATCTCTCCCTCTGTAAAACTGAGCACTGCAAAGTTATTGTTGAACATTTTCTTTCCCTAAAAACGCAGAGTAAACCAGGAAGCTCAGCCCCAGGCTTCCCCTGCAAATGCATCTCCGCGGTGAGTCCCTCTGCTCCACCCGCTCTGCCTGGCTTTCCTTAGCCAAGCTCCTCCGCGTCTGAGGCCTGCCCACCTTCTCTTCCCCATGCGGAAGGGACATACATTATTTGGTGCTCTTCTGCTCTCCCTATCCTGGCCCAAGGAGCCAGATTTCTTTTCTGTTGCTTGCCAACAAGAATCCTGAGCGAGATATTCTACCTAGAGCACTCATCCACCATCTTTAGCTAAACTTCTACTCATCACGCGAGGCTCAGTGCAAACGCCCCTTCCGAAAACCTTTCTAAGTCCCTGGCTGGGACAGGCGTGCCCCTGAAGCAGATCCTGTGACAAGGCTTTTGAGTTTAGGTGGTGATCCCAGCAAGCGCCAGCAGTGGAGTGGGGAAGCAGAAAGAGACGGGAAGGAAGACAACAAAAGGCACCTTCTTGAGCAGACCACCTCTGTGGGCAATTGTGGCTCAGTTGCACTGAGGAGCTCTGGGGCCTGGTGTAGAGCCCATCTCAGAGTAATCGCACCTGAGGGGCAAGGAAGCTGGGCTATTTGTCCTCCAGCTCTGTTGGTCACTGGTTGAGGGCTGTGGCTGGAGGAGGGGCGGGGGTGAGGGGATGTCACCTCCGTAGTGCTGCCACCCGACCCGTACATGAGGGTCCAGGGAAACTAAGCTCCTTGCAGGTGGATGCCATTGGCACACACTAAAATGGCTAGTGCAAAGGGTTATTGGAGAGGCACTAAAAGTGTCTGCCATCGTCTCCATGGCTGTTCTCTCATTTTAGTCCATACTTTCCCTTCATAACACTTAGCCTAGTGGTCAGGAAATTCACAAATTTATTTGTTCAATGTCTGTTTCTCCCCGCAAACTGGAAGCTCCATGAGTTCAGGGACCATGTCTGTCTTGCTCCCAGAGTCTAACACAGCTCTCAGTTAATATATATTGAATAATTGAGCAAGGGGACAGATGGATGGATGAATGGGTGCATGGGTGGATGAACACAACTAGCTACTCTTTTAATTCTAAAATGCTTTTGAGGCACCAAAATTTTACAAACAGGGGTTAGGAGAGGAATATTCCCTCCTAAACTATAAGCATCAGTTGTATGACCCCCGCCTCAATTTTAATTAAAATGTGAAAAGAAAGCACACTTTTAAATCAAGCTCTCTAAGATTCTTCTCTATCCATGAATACCCACGGTTTTCAAAGAATATCACCTTCCATGAGATGGAATTGGGTTCTACTTTTTCACATATGA
Source organism: Cabassous unicinctus (assembly GCA_029593785.1). NCBI lineage: Eukaryota > Metazoa > Chordata > Mammalia > Cingulata > Chlamyphoridae > Cabassous > Cabassous unicinctus. The sequence continues at coordinate 23,697 of JAQZBX010007107.1, forward strand.
TTTCCTGTGTGTCTAGATCTTGTTCTGATTTGATCATTGTATTAGCCATAAACGAGTTTATCAAGTTGACAAGCCAGGGTTTATTGTACCATCAAACTATAAATGTCCCTGTACAAATTTTTTTCCCTCTTTTGCATTTACTTAAAATACATCCCCAGGTGTAGAATTACACTCACAGAATAGTTTGCAGAAATTTCTCATTTCCCCAATATCTATTTCTCTTTGTTCCATAATAGTAATTTTCCTGGACACATGGCAGTCTGGGATAAACACTACATTTCCCAGACTGCCTTGCAGCTAAGTATGGTTATGTGACCAATTCTGGTCAATGAGATGTAAGCAAAAGTGTTGCATGCAACTTCCAAGCCATGCCCTTAAAGAGAAGGGAAAGGGCCTCACCTTCCTCTTTTCCCTTCTAACTTTCTGGGTGGGGCGTGTGGATGGGCTCCTGGTGGTGGGATTCCACTTTTCCTTGGAGAGAACTGCTGAGCTCAGGAATTTCTTTCCTCTCCACCATGTTAACAAACCTCTGTTCCCCCGTCCTCCAGTATCATGGAGCTGTGCCTTAAAAAGATGGAAAGGAAGGGAGTGAAGAGAGGGGTATCTCGCTGCCAGACTACACCCCTCTCCCTCCAACTTCAGATAGTCAGGACCCAGCTCATTTGAGGTGGAAAAGGAGGAAGGAGAGATTTAAATTAAATTTTATATTTCAGTTTCAAACTAGCCTGGACTTTTAATAACATAAAATGGCCAGAAAGTTGGGGGATCTGCCTGAGGATGAAAAAAATGTATTTTGACAATGCTCAGCTGAAAGCAGTGATGGGGCAAAAACAAAATCTTTCTCTGTTATTTCATCCTATGTTTCAGTCATCTACATGATAATGCTGTGTAACAAAAACCACAAATAATAAACATTTATGGGGAAGCGGGAGTGGCTCAGTGGATAGAGCCCCCGTTTACCATATGGGAGGCCCGGGTTCGTGTCCCGAGGCCTCCTTGTGAGGGCACGCCGGCCTGAGCGGTGCGGTGGGCTGATGCAGCAACCTCACTGCAGGAAGCGGGTGTGGCGCAATGGATAGAGCACCCGTTTACCATATGAGAGGCCCCGGGTTCGCTTCTAGGGGCCTCCTTGTGAGGGCAGGCTGGCTCGCGCGGCGCCGTGGGCTGATGCAGCAAGACCTCACAGCAAGGGGGAGATAAGCAGACACAGAGAAGACACGCAGCGAATGGACACAGCAGCACAAGCAGCAAGGTGGGGATAAATAAAATAAAATAAAAAAATCTTTAAAAAAATAAATAAATAAATAAACATTTATGGCTCACACATCTGGGGCCAGCTGAGAATTGTCTAATCCAGGTTGGGCTCAACTCTACCTGTTTCTCATTTTCCTTGTACCACCAACTAACTTGAGTATGTTCTCAAGGCCTCTTCAGATTCAGGCTCAGAACTGGCACATTGCTTCTTCCACCTCATTTTATTGTCTCAAGTCACATGGCCAAGTTCAGAGCCAGAGTGGAAAGGCACTGCAAAATTAGATGGAAAAGGGAGTGGCACAGGGAGGGGGGAAGAATTATGGCAATGATTCAACCTTCCATATCCTACTAAGTTGAGCCTGTTTAATTAACCTGTTACCAAAGTTTAACCTTTTCTTTAGATCAGGACTTATCAGGTCCTTTAATATTCTAAGAAGCACTTCAGATCTCCAGTGTGCATGTGCCGCACTTGCGTGACAGAATAATTTGTTCAGGTTCCTCCAGGAGGTTTGGCTCAGCTCTTCTCCCCTCTCTTCTGCCTCTTCACGCCTCTTTGCTCAGCAGTTCCACAGCCATTCTTTATTCTAGTCCACTGCTGCATAGTACAGGGGAAATGGCCTGGGGGCTGGAGACTTGTTCCCTACCAGCTGTGTTAGCCTGTGCAAGACACTTAATCTCCCTGAGGCTCAGTGTCTTCATCTATGAAACAAGGGCAGTATGCCTGCCTCAACCTCCCTAGGGCTCATCAAATTAGGCCTTCTGGGTAAAAGGCTATGTGAGCACGGTAATAATTCTTGAAGCTCCTGAGCAGTTCTTCCCGAGTGCTGCTCTCATCACAGCTCCCAACGCTGGGCTCTGCCCACAGTTAACTGTAAGAAAACTTGTTGCAAGTCTAAGAGTTGGGCCATTTTCTTTAGTTTTGACATGGGGTAGGAAGGGGAAGCTATTTCTCTTTGTTTGGACAAGAAGTGGAGAGTGAGAAACGGGGCAGGGGGAGGGAAAAATAGGTCCTGGAATATTCTGGAAAGTTGGCATGGCATCTGTCTGTAAAGTGGAAAAGGAACAAACACAAAGAAATGCTGAAACCGTGCCAGCTCATCTGCATCCAGTGGCAACTTCTGTCCTCCAGAATTTTCCAGACAAAGGCAGCCTGGTTGGTATTCGGGTGATGACCGTGCCTGCTAAGCCATCCAGCCCTGGTCCCAAGGGGAGTCCCCTAATTCT
>JAQZBX010007107.1:26274-51485 GCA_029593785.1 Cabassous unicinctus
TGGTTTTCCTTACTTCTAACACCACATCTCTTTGCTGTGTTTCGTTATTATTTCTTTGCCCTGTGGTCTGTGTCTGACTGTCCTCAGGTTTAGGAGGGACACTGGGGTTCATTCAGTTAAACCACAACATCCTGCCCTCTCTACAACTCCCCAGTCCAAAGGGGGAAATCAACCAACTACATTTTTACTGGAATCTTTCCAGACTCTGCTGAAAAACCTCCAGTGACAGAGAGCTCACTCTCTCTCGAGGCAGTGCCTTTGGAAGCAGGAGAGCTTCAGATCTTATCCCACCTTCCCATTGCTCCATTGGTCCTGATTCTGTTCCCTGAGACCCCACAAATGTCATTCCCTCTTATGACTGTCCTTTGGATAGATGAAGGCAACTACTATGTCTCATCTCTGAGAAATTTTAAGCTATCAGGCATGATCTTTTCCAACTTCCCACCCCTACCAGATTCATATCCCCATCCATTGGCACACCTTTCCTTACATCTAAAGAGTAGAACTGCTTCTCCTTCTGTCTGAATCTTGCCTTTCTACTTATGCCCTGACCACATCTACTCTTGCCTTCTCTGTGACCTTGGAGACTGAACTGGACTCGGGAATCAATAAAAAGAAATGAAGAAAAGGTCACATCCAAATTTCTGGCATAAGAGATGGAATGAATGGTGAAGCCGCCAATGGGAAAGGGAAGACAGGAGAAGAAAGGAACAGGTTTGAGAGGGAGATGGTGAGGTCAGGGTGGTAATGTGTTGAATTTGAGGCGTCTGGGGGATAGCCAAGGGGGAATTCTAGCAGATGGCTGGACATGAAGCTTTAAGCTTGGGAGGGAGGTTTGGGCTGTGGAAGGAGATTAGAGAATTATCGGCACAGAGAAGGTGGATGGACATGAGAAGGGATAAGATTGCCAAGACAGGGTGTGAAGAGTGAGAATATCAACAAGCCAAGGATAGTATTTGGGGGAACATCAACTTTAAAGAGGTAAGTGGAGGACGAGACAGAGGTGGAAAAGGTACAAGGAAAACCAGAAGAATTTAATGAAATGAAAGCCAAAGGAGTAGAAAGTCAAGAAGGAACGGTAATCAACCATGTCAAACGCAATGGCAAGGGCGAGCAAAGTAGTAAATGGAAAATGTCCAGCAAACTGGGCTATTAAAAGACCGGGGATGACCTTGGAGAGTGTATTTCCAAAGAGGGATGGGGGCAGAAACCAACCACAGTGGGTGAGAAAAGGCTAAAGAGAGTGGAAGTGGAGACTGCAAAAATAGATTTCCCTTTTGAGAAGATTGTTTGAGAATAGGGGGCGTTTCGAACAGTGGTTTCTGACTTAGGGTCAAGGGGTGGTGGGAGGCTGTATGGCTGAAAAAAATGCTCTGAAAAAGCTCTCCCCTCCCTCGCCAATCTGTGGTGCCTAAGAGGTCAGTCATTATATTAATGGCTCATTCAAGATTTATTATTTTAGGTAAATGGCTTGTTCTCCTTGGAAATGTAAACAGTCTGAACAGGTGTAATATTCATTCAATGGACATTTATTGAACTCTTCCTATGCACCAGGCATATTGCTAGGCACTGGGGGTAATGAAATGAATAAGATATGGAAGTGAAAATGATTGCTAAATTAATTTCTGCAAGTCTTCATGAAAATGCCAGAAGACTCATCAGCTCCTGGAAGAATATGTGGATTTTCTTTAATTCATGTTTGATATTTTATTTTTCACTTTTTATATCAACCTTAAATACAATTTGCACACAATAAAATGAATAGATTTTACGTGTACAGTTGGATGAATTTTGATGAGTGCAATCACCACCCCAATCAAGATAAAAAACACGTCCATTACCCCAAAAAGTTCTCTCATGGATCTTTATAGTCAAATCTACCCCAGATAACCACTGATCTGCTTTCTGTCATTATATATGTCTTGCCTTTTCTATAATTTCATACACATGGAAATGTATTCTTTTGTGTCTGGCTTCTTCTGCTCAACATAGTGTTTTTGAGATTCATCCATGTTATCGTGCACATCAGGACGTTATTCCTTTTTATTACTCAGTAGAATTGCATCGTATGGCTATACCCCAATATGTTTATCCCTTCACACACTGACAGACATGTGGGTTGTTTACAGCTTTGGGTAATGAATAAAGCTCCTGCGAACATTCCTGCACAGATCTGGTCAGGTGTTCTCATTTCTCTTGCATAGATATTTAGATGTGATACTGCCGGGTAATAAGGCAAGTGTTTAACTTTATAAGAAACTGCCAAACTGTTTTCCCAGGTCTCTGTACCATTCGCACCATGATGGATGAGGGTTCCAGTTGCTCCTCTTGGTCATCAACACTTGGTATTGTCTGTTTAAAAAACCACCCCAGTCAGTGTAAAGTGGCATCTCACTGTGGTTTTGATTTATATTTCCCTAATCATTAATGTGGGGCATCTTTTCATGTGTTTTTTTTTTGACATCTTGTCTTTTCTTTGGTGAGGTGTCTGTTAAAATCGTTTCTCCATTTTTTAATTGCTTTGTTTTCATACTATAAGGTGTTTATGGATGTATGTGTGTATACATATTATATATACACTATATATACATGTCACTTATTAGCTATATGTTTTGTAAATATGTTCTCCTAGTAGTCTTCTCATTTTCTTAACAGTGTCTTTCAAAGTGCAGAAATTTTATGTTTTTATGAATTCAAATGTATCAAAAAATTCTTTTTTGAGTCATGCTTTTTGTATCCTATGTAAGAAATCTTTTCCGGATTTAAGGTCTCAAAGATTTTCTCCTATGTTCTCTGCTAGAGGTTGTAGAGTTTTAGGTTTTACATTTAGATCTATAATCCATTTTAAGTTTGTGTTTGCACATGTCTGATGCATGGGTAGAGGTTCATTTTTTGCACATGGATATCCAAGTGTGCTAGCACAATTTGTTGAAAAGATTATCATCTCTTCATTGGAACTTTTGTTCAAAATTAACTGACCACATGTGTGTGGCTCTATTTCTCAACACTACGCTATTCCATTTATCTATGTGGCTATTCTTTTGCCGGTATCACGTTGTATTGACTGCTGTTGCTTTATAGTAAGTCTTGAAACCACATAGTGGGAGTCTTCCAACTTTTTCCCTTTTCAAAATTGTTTTGGCTACTCTGGATCCTTTGCATTTCCATAGATTTTTAAAATTAGCTTGCTATTTTCTTTTAAAAAAGTCTGCTTGGATTTTGATTGGGATTACTTTAGGTTTATAGATCAATTATTGGAGGCTTGGCATCTTAACAATATCGAGTCTTCCAATCCATGCTATGGAATATCTCTGCATTAATTTAGGTTTCCTTTAGTTTCTCTCAGCAATGGTTTATAGTTTTCAGTATATAGCTCTTACACATATTTTGTTAAATTTATTCCTAAGATTTCATGTTTTTGAAGTTATTATAAATGGCGTTTGTATTAGTCAGCCAAAGGGGTGCTAACGTGAAATACCAAAAATGGGTTGGTCTTTATAAAGGGTATTTATTTGGGGTAGAAGTCCACAGTTACCAGGCCATAAAGCATACGTTTCTTCCCTCACCAAAGTCCATTGTCACGTGTTGGAGCAAGACAGCTGCCGACATTTGCCAGGGTTCAGGCTTCTTGGGTTCCTCTCTTCCCGGGGCTGCGTTTCTCTCCGGGCTTAGCTCCTGTTTCCTCCACAAGGTCATCTGTAGGCGATCAGGCAAACAGCTCGCTTCTCTTCTCCTGGGGCCTTCTTTCCAACATCAAAGCTGCTTCTCAAAGACTGCTTCCCAAAACTGTTCTTGCCATGCCTTTTATATTTGATTCCCCACCCACCAAGGGGTGGGGCTCAACACCCTAATCATAACCTAATCATGCCCAGATTAACAGATCATTTTACAAGCATGATCCAATTATATTTTTGGAATTCATAATTACATCAAATTGGCCAACGGTTACAACGTTGTTTTTAAATTTCATTTTACGATTACTTATTGCTAGAATATAGGAAGATGATTACATTTTGTACATTGACCTTGTATCCTGCAACCTTGCCAAATTCTCTTATTAACTCTAACGACTTTTTATGGATACCTTATGATTTTCTACATAATGATCATGTTATCTGAAAAGATAAACAGTATGCCTTCTGTGTGTGTATGTGCCTTATTGCTGTGGCTAAGACCTCAAATATGATGTTGAATAGAAATAGTGAAAGGAAACCTCCTTGCTCATTCTCACATTAGGGGGGAAGCTTTCAGTCATCCATAATTAAGTGTAATAGTAGTTGTATAATTTTCATAGGTGTCCTTATGAATCCTTCTCTTAAATCTTTAATAATGTCACTATTAATATTATGAGGAGTGTATTAGTCAGGTTTCTCTAGGGAAACAGAACTGGCAGGAGATATCTGTAAATATTTTGAGATTTTATAGATTATCTCACGTGACCATGGGGGTGCACAAGTCCACATTCCATAGGGCAGGCTGCAAGACAGGAATTCCAACGAAGGTCCTCCATGAATTCCCCAGGAGAAGCTGGCTGGCTGTAGTAGAGATGGAAATAGTCTCTTCTGACTGCTGAAATCATCACTTCTCCTTTCAAGGCCTTCAGCTGATTGGATGAGACAGCTCTCGTTGCTGAAGGCCATCTCTTCAGCTGATTGTAGGTGTAATCAGCCATAGATGCAATCAACGTACTGATGATTTAAGTCTGCAAAATGCCCTCATAGTAACAATTAGGCCAGTGCTTGCTTGACCAAACCACCAAGCACCATTACCTGGCCAACTATCACAAGAGCCTAACTATCACAAAGGGTGAGCATACATTTTATAAAAACAGCAAAAAACACCCAGAAGAGTAATCCCTAATCCCACCAGTCTCAATCCTCCAAGATAACTACTGTAATTATTTGGGTTATATCCTGGCTGAGCAAGATAGAAACAGAGCCAGGGCGCGACAGAGGGAGAGGAGGGCACAGAGAACACGTGAATTTAAAAGGAAATATAATCTGGCATTTAAAAGGAAAGGCTCTTCGGTTATCCAGAGCTACCAATCTTTTAGATAAAGGAGTTTTCCTCTTCCCCTAGAGTTTTAATTGAGCCCTGTCTGTTCTGACTTGATTGTCTTCTCTGTAGGCAGAGAATTGGGATGAGAAAGCAGCACCGCATGGCAATTGAGAGCCTGAGCTTCAGGGTCAGACCCATCTGAGGCCACATCTTCACTCCAGTTCTTACTACTGTGTGGCCTCTCTGAGCCTCCACTTGCACATCTGTGAAAAGGGGATGAAATCAGCACAGGTCTCACGGGGTTATTAGCATGAGATGCAACACGTGGATGTAACATATTCAGCCCTTTGCCTGCATGTAGTAATCCCTCCATGAACAAGAGCAGTTACTGTGTGTCTTTGGGTCAATATCCTAATCTTTTGGACTCTGTAATGTGGAAATACTACCACCTGCTTCTCAAGATTATGTGGACGTCAAAGGAGAAAGTGAATATCAAATATGTAGCCAAAGAAAAAGTCCAGTGAACGCGCAGAGGACTCTGAAGCTGCTTTAAGTAAGATCCATGTTCTTTCCTCTCAGTCAAAATAGATTTCCCTGAGAACTGCAGCCCTTTCTCTTTTTTTGATAAACTTCTGAGATTGGTCTATATTATTCTGGATAGACTACGGTCTCAATCTTTTAACAAAGATTAATTTGTTTACTCTGAAACGAAGATCTCCATTTTTTTTCCTTCTAAAATTGTTACCCTTCTCAAATTAAGTCCCGAAATGAAACGGTGCTTGGCGAGCCACCGGGTCCCATGAATTTTGATTACAAGGCTGAGCAGCAGCAGCAGCAGCAGCAGCAGCAGCAGCAGCAGCAGTTATCTGAAAAATACTTAGCCCTGATCCGTGTCTATGGATTAGGGTTGCCAAATTTACCAAATAAAAATACAAGACTTTCAGATAAACAATGACAAAATCTTGTATAAGTATGGCCCCTCCAAGCCACGCAGCAAGATGATGACGTAACAGGAGAGTGACACAAGGGAGAGCCAAGACGAGATGCGCCAAAAAACCAGGAACTGAGGTGGCGCAGGTGGCAGAACGCCTCTCTCCCACATCGGAGGTTTCCAGCATTGAATCCAGGTGAAAAGAGGAGGAGAAGGATGAGAAGACAGGACAGAAAACAGACACAGAGAATTGCCCAGCGAATGGGCACAAAAACAGCAAAACGGGGGGTGGGGTGGGGGGAGGTTAAAATGGATAAAGGTAAATAAATAAATTAATTAAAAGTAAGTGGGGAAAAAAAAATGCAGTAGAGAGCAACACATGGCCCCTGATCTCCTGGAGCTTACATTCCAATGGAGAGACAGACAATTAGCAAATAAACAAGAAAATAAGTGAGATTATTTTGGTTGGCAGTAAGTGCTCAGAAATAAATAAAGCCAGATAATGGGATGGCAGGGGGCAGGGGTCCATGATTAGAAAAGATGGTGAGGAAAGGTATCTCTAGCTTGGGCTGAGGCCTGCAACATCAGAAGGAGCCAGCCACACAAAGAGCTGGAGAGAAAGCCTTCCGGGCAGAGGAAAGAGTAAATAAAAGGGGCTGGATGAGATGACAGACAGGGCATGTGGCTGATGCAGAGTGAGTAAGGGGGACAGAAGAAGAGGTTGAGGCCAGAGTGGTGGTAAAAGGCCAAATCACATAAGGTCCTGTAGGCCATGGTAAGCAATGTGAATTTTATCCCAAGTTCACTGGTGAGCCTTTGGATGAAGTGATAAGTGAAGGCAGCAGTGGGGAAAGGGTACATAGGTCACTTCTAAAGAGGAGAAGACAGGGCTTTATGACAGGTGGGAGGTGAGGGACCCAAAAGAAGTCCACGGTGACACCTTGTCTTCCAGCTACGGTGACAGCTGTGTGATGCTCATACTCTCTGCTTCTCATGTCAAAACCAATATAAAGTCAAGGTTACCACCACCTAATGGGTCACGGAACCGCCGGAGATAGTAAGTACAAACCAAGAAGCTGCTGAAGAAACGTCAAGGGCGGATTCAAGAGTGGACCCCTGAACAGAATGGAGTTTAGCACTTATTTTTAAACTCTAAGCAGGAGTCAAAAAGCCATGCTGCTCTCTCTCTTCTGAAGAGACAAAGAGCAGTCCTGCATTAGACTCAGGAATGGAGGCCAAACAGAATGGTGACCAGAGTTTCCCCGGTCTTGTCATGACCGAGCTCTTTCCATTCATTTATGTCTTCCTGTGTGCTCTCAGCTGGTCAACAAGATGACCCCTCCTCAGCCTTGGGGGGAACGGGTGTGCCCACGTAGGACATGGACTTGTCTTCATGCTCTACAAAACCAGCTCAATGACCGGAGGTTATGTTTCGTGATAACATGGTGGCCCAGACTGAAAATAAGCAGAAGGATAGAAACAAACTGGGGCAGAGGTTGCAGTTAAAAGGACACTTTCAAGTGTAGTCTGGGGACAAATCACAGACCTCATTTCTTCCAATTCGGATTCAACTGGCCTTTCTTCTACCCACCTGGTGAAAGTCATCGAGGTATGGGAAGCAGCTTTGAGAGGAAGCACAGAGGCTTTGAAATCAGACAAATTTGTGTTCAAACCTAGGCTCTGTCCCTCCCTTCCTGCGTGGCCTTAAATAAGTCTCTTAAATAAGTTCCATGAGGTAGCCACCAGCCACACGCGCCTATTGAGCACTGGAAATGTGGCTGATCCACACTGAGACGAGCTCCAACTGTAAAACATACGCTGGATTTCAAAGACAGCATGAAAAAAAGAATGTTGAAGAGCTCAGTCATAGTTTTAACATTGGTTACATATTTGAGTGATAATACTTTTGATATATTGGGTTAAATGAAATATATTGTTCAAATTTATTTCTCCTGTTTCTTTTTACTCATTTATTGTGGCTGCTAGAAAATTCAAAATGACCTATGTGGCTTGCATTATATTCCAATCGAATGGTGCCATTTTAACTTGCAGAACCTGTTTCTCATCTATAAAATGGAATGATGGTGTCCACCAATTGAAATTGTTTGGAGAATTAAATGAGATAAGCACTTAGAGTAGAGTATTTGGAACTCAGTAGGTAGGCAAAAGTAGAATCTATCCTGTTACTATTTTTAGCTACCAAGCATTATCTCAATCCTCAAAACAACCTTTGGAGGCAATTAGAATTATTCCCATTTTTCCTATGAAAATACGAAAGCTAAGAGAATGAAAATAATTTGTCCAAAGTCACATGGTATCCTAATGAGCAAAGATTCATAAGAGAATAATTAAAGATGTTAAAAATAATAGATAAATGGCACTAAGGTATTCAGTGTTCACCAAAAGGGTATTGTACTTCTTGTCATGGAAATATATTCATAATGGTTTTTTTCCCACCACTATGTACTTATATTTTATTTTTTAATACATTTTTAAAAAATTTTAAAAAATACTTAGATTACATAAATGTTACATAAAAAAGACAGGGGAGTCCCCTATGCCCCACTCCCAACCCCTCCCTCATAATGTTTTTAGGTAAAAAGACAAGAAAGTTATAACACAATATGCTCAGTAGGATCCTGTTTTAAAAGTACATGCATGTACATGTGATAAATTGCTTCACCCCTTCTTCAAGCCTCTCCAAGAGATTTATGGACTTGTAGACACTGAAAGATGGTCATGGCAATTTGGTGGGTGGAAAAAGCAAGTGACACAATTTGCACCGCATGAACCATTTGTGAGATTTTATAGAGATCTATGATAGATACTACCCTACGCCACCCACTTCATGAATCTCAAGATGTAAATGCGTGTTGTGATAGGGGAGATGGCAATAAAGTACTAAGCGAAAAGGTAGATGATTGAGCTACCGGCAGGTGTGACTGCATTTTGTAAGAAGATATATTTGTCCACGTATGGCAGGAGGAAAGCCATTTGCTCTTCCCGCTGCCTTCCCCTCCCCTCCCTCCTTCCCCCAAGAGGCAGGACCACCGAGCTGGCTGCGTCCACCTCCAGGACCTCCACTGGCCCATGTTTCCCAACAGGCAGGGGCTCTAAGTAATAAGAGCTGCGTCCTTCTTACAGCATCCTCTTGCATCCGAGATGCAAGGGGTTGGAGGAATAGATCCACTCTCCTCCTTCTCTGTGCTGGGATTCTCATCTCTTCATCCACCTGTCTCGTGACGTCAGAGCAGGGGTAAGATTCTAAGATTCCCACGGGGCTTGAGGAAGGCCAAAGAACCCTTAGCCATACACAAAGCTTACAATGACCCTAGCATGCACGGAAGACACTTGGAAGGGGATGTTTCAAATTGTTAAGAAAAAATGGGTGTCTGTTTGGAGGTAAGAATATGGGTGGTTTATCTTTTCTTTTTATGCTTAACCATATTTTCCAACTTTTCTGCAAATGATGTTTATTTCTTGAATGACAAAAAGTAAATTTAGGGGGGTGGACGTGGCTCAAATGGTTGGGCATCCGTCTCCCATATGGAGGGACCTGGGTTCAATCCCCGGGACCTCCTGGTAAAAATTTAAAAAATTTTAAAAAAAGTAAATTTAAAGGATAATAGTTGGTACTAGTTGATGGGATGATTCCCCTGTGTTATAGTTGCTTCTCACATTTTTGGAAGAAAATGAAAATATTCTAAAGGAAAATATTCCTTTCTCACTTTTCAGAAAGGTATAAATTTCATCTTTTTCAAAACTGTATGACACCCATTATTTAAGATCTGGGCTTCTCCATAGTGTAATATTCACAAAACATAACCTTCTCCCCAAAAAACCTGACCTTTGAGCTTCACGGTTTATTACCTTATTTGCTTTTACAGCTCTGTTGTAAAGATGTTTATTTTCAGCAGCAAGAGAGATCAATTCTCATCTTTCTCCCCCGCCTGCCTTCTTCCAGTCCCAAAGTGCCTTTGAAAGTCCCAGGGTGAAAACCAGGCTTCACTGAAGACGGCTGTTTCCTGTGCTACGTGTGGTCTGTGGCCCTGTGGAAAGCACCATTTTGTTTTCCTGTGTTTGTCCTGATGTCTAATTACACTGAAAAACGAAGCTGACAATTGTCTGACCCAAATTAATGCAGATTTCCACCTTGAAACTGAAAATGATCGAATATCAAAAGCCCCTATGAAAAGCCAAAACTCCGAATCATAGCTTATGCAGCAACAGTCCCTGTGGCTAGATCTGGGCGCTGTGTTTTATTCAGCTCCTAGTATATGTAGCCTGCGTAGCCCTTTAAATTGGAATGGTTTATTTACCAATATTTACAGCCCAGATTTCATTCCAAAATCCAGATTTCCAGCTCCACTTTAAAAGTCTGAAGATATGGCAGCCCAGGGCCCGTGGAGCTCCTTGGCAATCCCAAAGCCAGGACTAAGTGTCAACTGCCATTTATCTTCTTATCCTCCAGGACCACTCGTTTAGGCTACCTGCCAGCCTGTGTAGACATGTGAGTTTGCAGACGTCTCATCTGAGTGAGACAGAGCAAATTCACAGACATTGTTTCATTTGCTCTTACAAAAGTGTGTCGGTGCTTCCGATTGTGTGAAGAAAAGAAAATTGTGCGTGGTGGATGGTAGAGAATTAGACAAGGTGTAAAAAGACCTAAATTTTAGTCCTTGTTCGACCACTTGCTAGCGGGGGCGGAGCGGGCGGTTTCCTTGAATAAGATACATCCTCTCTCTCTATGATTTAGCATCTCCCTTGCAGATTTTAATTTAACAAACCCTTATTGAGCATTCCCTGTATTCACGGCATCTGCCAGAAAGGAATGGAAAGATGGGGTACGGGTAGGAGCTGTACGTTCCATTGAGAGGTGGGATTGATTTCCCCTCCCCTGGGATAACTGCTTTGATCCAGCCTCCAAAGTGCTGCCAGGAGACCTCCAAAGCCAGGTCCTAAAAGGCCCCGCCGTTTCCTCCTGGTTCACTAGACTGCTCACTCTTGCAGCCCAGAGGCATCAGGTAAGAAGTGAGACTCCTGCCCTGAGCCTCCTGCTGTGAGGAAGCCGAAGGCCTATGAAAAGGCCACGGAACAGCTGCGGGGTCCAGGAACCGAGGGAGAGGATGAGAGGGGGAAATCTCCAGCAGAATCCAATCTCTAATTGTTAGGCTCTTCCCAGCCGAGCCTTCACCAGCAGGGAGCTGGGAGGAGCAATCCCCTCTGTGCCCTGTCGCAGTTCCTGACTCAAAATCTGTGAGCATAATAAATAAAATGGTTGTCATTTTAGGTCACTTACGTTTTAGGGTGATTTATTACTCAGCAATAGATCATCTGAACAGAAGCTCAGGCTTCTGTGGAGCATAATTATCATAGCTAATATTTACTGGGCCTAAGTGCCAGCCACTTTGGTAAGCTTTTTAAAAGCATCTATTACTCCCATGTAATTCTCACTACAATCCTAGCACATGACTTCTATTATCTTCCTCATTTCTCCGATGGTTAAATTGAAGCAAAAAAGGCTAAGAAAAGGGCCTAAAATCATAAAACTCATTAAGTGGCAAAATCAAATATTGCACCAAAGCACTCCAATTTCCTGCATCCACTTGCTTGGCCCCCTCGTCATACTGCTTCCACGGAATTGTCACAAACAGCGGAAACATGTTACGGCGTCACTAGGGACCTTGTGCGGACGGATGGACCGAAGTGGCCAAGCACAAGTATAAAGCATCTTTGAAGATGCGTAGCTTATATTTGAAGTTGCATTTTGTGCTCCACCAAACAATTGCCTGCCATCAGATAAAACGGAGGTTCCGGGAAGATGCTCCATGTTGTTAATTAGCCTATGATGTTCATTAGCCCCTGGCCTAACACCACGCTTCCCGGGAGTCTGTGCACCCAGGCTGGAGAAGTATGGGGCCAGATTGTAATAGCCTGTGGCATTATCAGGAGGCACGAGGTGACAGAAATGCAGGCAATGAGCCCATGAGTGGCGAAGAAGGGACAACTGGCTCTAACGTGGAGAGCGCATGAAGGAAGTGGACATTTCAGCCAGCCTTGGAGGTGAAGCGGGATTTCAGCAGGGGAAGAGTGTTTGCCTGGCAAAGCCTAACAATTGCCCAGGGACACGAACATCCATGGTATGTCTGTGACTAGGAAGGAATCTGGAGCGTGCTGGGGTACGGGGGAGGGTGGGGCGTGGAAGGGTGGAGCCAGAGGATATATAAGAAATATGTATCCTTATATATAAGGTATAAGGAAAAGAGGCCTTGCCTCATACCCTATAACACAGCAGTGATGCTGAGTCGCTAAGGCCCTGGATTCTGGGTTGTGAACAACCTCGAATCAAATCCCAGCTCCACCACTAATTCTCTGTGTGACCCTGGACAAGCAACTGAACATCTCTGAGCATCCAGCTCCTCATCTGTAAAATGCGGATCATGCCGCAGCAACCTCATAGGAGTGTGGTGAGGACTGGATGCAGCTACAGTGCTCAGCTGCAGCTCGTTAAGGGCTCACTACTATTATCACTCGCCTCCCACCCCACCCCCAGGTCGCTCTCATGGCCAAATTGCTGCTACAGGGGAACAGGCTTTGGGAAAAATCAAGTCCTATGCAAATCCAAGGAAAAGCTGGCGATGTTGCCCCTGCTCTACTGCTTGTTTTGTTAAAGATTGTGGTTGAAGCTCTGAGTGGTCTGAGATGAAAAACAGGCAGAACTCAGCAGGCAAGGCTGGTAATATGGGTGCTAAGTCCGGGTGGCTCTAACACAATCTTGATTCTGCAAGTTAGAATCAAAGACAGAGAACTGGGACCGTGATTCCCTAGTTTTGTCTGAACTCTGCTTCTAGGCAGGCTGGGACAAAAAGGAGAAACCAGAGACAACCAGGCCTTTGCTGGGGAATCCAGAAGCCAGGGAAGAGCATACATACCCAAGTAGCACAAAGGACTGCCATATGGTGGTATAGGTTGTCCACTGCACAAAGGCACCCATCCAGCCAAGACGACATTTGGGAGCTGAAGTCCAGGCCATACTACCATTGCCGAGCTGGGCACCCTGGCATAGGCTACATCCACCCAGAGGAAGGACACCTTTCTCTAAGTCCCATGATCAAACCAGATGGGCTGGTGGTATCCCTGAGAGCTGTAGAGTGTGAGGCTGGAACCATCCATAAATCTATCTCTGCTTCTAGAAAAAAAATCAAAGGCAAACATCCTACTGTTGGGGAGCTCAAGCTAATATAAGCATAACAACCTAGGTCATCACTGCCATCAGCAAATCACATGTCAGCTCAGTGGGAAGAATCTGGAGTCAGACAGACCTGGGTATGCATTTCACTTCTGCCACTTAACAAGTCTGTGACACTGAACAAGTTGCTGGAATTATCTGAGCCTCAGTCTCTTCACTGATCAAATAGGAGTAGTGAAGTCCATTGCATTACTGGGACTGGCTAAATTGGTTAGTGCTTAGCATAGGTCCAAGCGCTTAGTACATGCTGAATAAAAGTTTATTTCTATTGTTTTTTATTTTATTTTTATTTCTGCAAACTTTAGATTTATAGAAAAGTAGCAAGAATATCACAGAGTTCCTATATAGTCCCCCCTCAGTTTCCCCTATTTCCAACACTAGTATGGTGCAGTAGTCACAACTAATGAACCAATACTGATACAAAGAAAATTAACTAAAGTCTATACCTACTTCAGATTTCCTTAGTTTTTACTTAATGTCCTATTTCTGTTCCAGAATCCCACCCAGGATCCCATGTTACATTCAGTCATCATGTCTCTCTAGGTTCCTCTGGACTGTGACTTTCCTTGTCTTCAATGACCTTGACAGTTTTGAGGACTGGTCAGGTATTCTAGAATGACCTTCAATGTGGGATTGTTAGGAGTTATGGGTTATGGAGAGGAAGAGCAGAGAGGTAAAGTGCCATTCTCAGAACGTTACATCAAAGGTATTAACTTGAGCTATCGGGTTTTAATCAGCATTCTTATTTTTAAACAGGGATTCTCAATGTAGACCTAAGGCTTTACCAGGCTTTAGTGTTCATCAGCCTAATTACCCAGAGATGGACATGATAGAATATTCTTAGAAAAATGAATGACCATTAAAAGCCCTAATCCCTGAGGGTCAGATCTGTGATTTAGATTCCAAACCATTTCTGATCATCCTGACCTCGGGGAGTTCTCTAAGTCGGTGATTCTAACCTCTTCTGAATCATGGAGCCTCTAATAAAAAGCATGGACCTTCTCCCCATAAGAATACACATCTACCCCCATACACATTATGACTTAATTCTGGGGCATTTGGAGATACTCTTCCTCTAAAATCCCATGGACTAATGGTGCATCGACCTCAAGTTAGGAATCCCCAATCTGCAGGTGGAAGTGTCTGTCCTTCAGTTCTAGAAAGTACTTTGTGTCCATTTTAGGTTCAGTAAATGCTTTGTGTTGGAGGGATCATAGATAACAGTGGATGAGACTTTGGGAAATATCAAACTAATTTGTGACTGTCCTTTTGAGCCTTGAAGCATGGCCGGTTAGGCTGGAATCTTCCTCTGAGGGAGTGGGTGTTCCCATTCCATCAACCTGCAGAGGTTTAGAAGGGCAGAGAGTGGGTGGGCCTCTGGCCTGGGGAAGGGCAGACCTTCTTTCCATCTCTTGGTATACCAATATCCCTTGGTATCAAAGGGATGTTGACCCAGATACCAAGGCACCGAAGGATGTGGAATTACCTAGTGTCACTCCCAGTGATTTCCAGCTTCAGGGGCTAATGTTTTTGTGTGATCCTCCCTACTTGAGTGTGGGCAATACATGTCACTTATTTCTAACAGATAGACTATAGCAAAGGTGAAGGGATGTCACTTCCATGATTACAATTCTTTACATAGGACTCTGTCCTAGTGGACTGGACCATGACTCTGCTTGCAGGCTTCATGGGGAAAGTGGCTGTGCTGGAAAAGTCCACAAGGCGAGGAACTATAGTTGGCTTCTAGAATCTGAGGGTTGGCCCTAGCAGTTTGGTATTATTTATGAATTCCAAAAATAGATATTGGATTATGTTTGCAAACTGGTCTGTTCCTCTGGGCATATTAGATTGTATTAGATTCAGAGGTTTCACTTTTACTTGACTAAATTATGATTAAGGCTTTGATTTGGCCGTGTCAGTAGGAAGTTGAGTCCCTGCCCCCTTGGTGGGTAGGGACTCACAGAGAAAATGACACAGCAGAGGAGAGAGTTAGAGTATTGGTGCTGGAGCCCTGGGAAATAAATGCACGGAGAAGGAGAACACAGAGGAAGAAGGACAACTCATTAGTCAAGAGCCTGTGGTCCCAGGAAGAGAGATGAGCCTAATAGTCTGCAGCTGAGCCCAGAGAGAAGTAAGCCCTGAGAGAGAGACAAGACTTTCCCCAGCCTGCAGCTGAGATTGGAAGAAGCTGGGACCACAGAACTTGAAGAGGAAGAGGAAGGCTGAACCCTCACAGACACTGCCCGCCATCTTGCCCCATATGTAAGAAAGTACCTCTTATGGTACCTTGAGTTGGACTCTTTAGGGCCTGGTAGCTGTAAGTTTCTACTCCAAATAAATACCCTTTATAAAACTCAACAGATTTCTGGTACTTTGCATCAGCACCCCTTTGGCTGACTAATACACCAACTGCCAACCAAAAGCCAAGACCTTCAGTCATCCGGCTGCCAGGAAATGAAGGAGCTTGGAAGCGGATTCTTCCCTGGGCAAGTGTTCTGATACCTTGACCGCAGCCTTACAACCCTGAGCAGAGGACCCAGCTAAACTGTGCCTGGAGTCCTGGAAACAAAGTATGGAAGTCTGGATAATGGTGGTTGTCTTTCATTTCATTCATTCCACAGATGTTTGAGCACCCACTATGTGCGGGATACTAGGCCCTGAGGATATAGGAATGAGTAATGCAAACAGGTCTAAGCTCTTGTGGGATTTATGTTCCAGTGGCAGATACAGAAGACCAACAAGCAGGAGAGTTTCAGGCTCTCTTGAAGACAATGAGAGAAGGTGTCGTGGGAGCGTCTGGGGTGGGGTGGGGGGCTGCTCGAGACAGGTGAGTCAGGGAAAGGCCCGGTGAGGAGGTGACATTTGGGCTGGGACTGGAATGGTCAGAAGGACCAGCCATGCAACGATCTCTGGGAAGCGCACTCCTGGCTGGGGAAACAAAGAGCATGAATGCCCCAAAGCAGGAGCACTTGAGAGCCGCGAAGAGGAGCTTGGCAAGCTGGGAAGGAGTGGAGAGAGGTGGGTCTGCAGATGTGGGCAGGGCCCAGGTCCCACAAGGCCTCCGGGACCCCTGCAGGGAGGCTGAGCTCTACCCCGAATGGTGCGGGAGCTTTTCCCTCGCAGTTCGTGTGCTTATGGGATGACACTTGCTGTCATTTGGCGAGTGAACCGTCGGGGGCAGCGGACGCAATGGGACCACCTACAAGGCGTCAAGGATGAGTCCGGGCTCGGGTCAGGATGGACGGCACGGGAGAGGGCCGGTTGAAAGACAAGTTTAAAGGACTTCATGTGTACTTCTCTCTTCATTATACAGATACGTATGGAGAGAGAGATTTATTTTATTTATAAATATATCTATTTATAAAATATATAAATACATATTCCTTTTATAGCCAGAAAATAGTTTTTATAATTTACCTGTATTATTTTGTGATCAGAAAAGAAATAAGCTTGTAAACAGTTCTGAGCTATAAAAGGCTTGAGAACCACGGTTAATAAAGCAAAGGCGGGGGGATGCTGCAGAGGCCCTGCCCAGGGCCCCTGGGCCCTCCACCACGCTCCCACCAGGCTGAGGCTTCCCTCCTGGAGCGCCTGCTCTCCCTGCAGTCTTCTCCTTTGTGGTAAGGTCTGGTCCTATCCTGAAGAGCTGAGGATTTGATACCCTGACCAAGGAGGTGTGGGAGTCGATGAACAAATACTTCATTTTTCCCACCCTGCAGCTTGGCCACTCAGAGGGTCCCCAAGGGACTGCCCACGTGGTAACCCTCTCTTGAATACCCCCTTTATTGGGTTTTCTCTCTTCCCCAGTTCACGCTCCCTGCCCCTCACTTCTGCTCCCTGGAATCGCCTCCCTAATAAGCTCGCTGCGCCCAAGTCCTTGTCTCAGAATCTTCTTTGGGGGAGCCCAAACTGAGTCAGTATCTTCCCTAATCCCTGAGCCAACTCCTGGAGAAGACTCCCAAGCCGCCTATGAGTCACTCACTCAGGGTAATGGACGTGGCTGTGGGGTTTGTGCTCCAGAATAGAAAGATGAATATTTTCTATTAACAAGATTAGAGTTAAGAACATGCCATGATCTTTTATAATTTCAACTTCCCACGGAATCGTTCTCAATTATCAAGGTCATTAAAAATTCTCCCAGATTTAAACCTTTCTGTACTGCTTGCCTGTCCTGGGATTAATACAGATCACTTTTACCAACAAAAGGCATTACTCAATAAAATGAGGAATTGAAGAGGAATCTCTGTCTGCATGTGGACCACAGGTTAGAGAGGGCAGTTAGGAGGTTGCTGAAACATTCAGGGAGAGACGGTGGTGGCTGCGAGTCGGCAGGTGGCAGAAACAGGGACAGAGGTGGACAGAAGAGGCCATTAGAAGTCGCTGGAGGGTGTAGGCAGGAGAATAACAGGATCTGATCTGTTTTTTTAAAGCTTCTTGACTGCTGGGTCAAGAAGCTGGGTGGAGAAAATATTGTAGGAGCAAGACTGAAGCCAAGAGGCTGTGAGAAGGCCAGCTAAGGTCAGGCAGACCTGGAGAAGGCAAAGCCCACGTGGCTTGGAGATTGACTGGGAGAGAGGCAGGGAGGGAGAAGGAGGTGTCAAGGCTGCTGCTAGGTCTCTGGCTGGGCCACGGGGAGATAGAGATGCTGTTTGTCCAGGTGCGGAGTCACAGGGGAGGAAGGGGTTTGCAGGGAGGAGGGTGGTACGGTTAGGGACCCAGCCCCCAGAGCCCCCAGGAGCAGGCCGAGAAGAAGCTACCAGAGCCTCCTTGTCAGAGGAAGCAAAACCATAACCGTCAGCATACAAGAACCAACATGACACACACTTCATCTTCATTTCATTTGCAAGTGATGGTGCAGGAAACTGACCAAACTGGGGCGAGAGGTGGACATAAAGGGTGAGAGGTAAAAGCTGTCAGGAGCAAAAGGGGGCCTAGCTTCAAACCCCAGCTCTGCTGCTTGCAAGCTGTGTGACCCTGGGCAAGTGACTTGACCTCTCTGGGCCTTGGTTTCCTCATCTGTGAAATAGGAGTGATAATAATGTGCCTGCCTGCTAGGGTGGATGGAGGATGGCATGAGACAGTGTATGCAAAGCCCTTAGCACACAGTGCCTGGCTCATGGTAAGTGCTCAGCAAGCATGGAAAGAATGAATGAGTGTGGCTGCCCCTGCTGTTGACAGCTGAGGGGCACTGTTTTCCCATCGCCTAAATTCTGCAGGAGGAAGTGATCACCTGTAGCCACAGTGATCCTTCAAGAACCAAAGCCGATCGTATTGCTCAGTCTCCTAAAACCCTCCAATTAAAATCAAACCCAAACGTCCTACGACAGCCCTTGAGGCCCTGCCTCCTCTCCACCCCCATCTTGCATCCCTCCCCACCCACCTTCCCCTGACGGCAGCCCCACGGCATCTTTTCTCCCTCCTCAGTTTCCCACCTTGCCCCAGCCGCGCCCTCCACCCGGGAGCACGCTTGCTCCTGCCCTTTGCTTGCTTGGCGTCTCCTTGCCCTGCACAGCGGGGCTGAACTGTCACGGCCCCGGCCTCCCGGACATTCTCCCAGACAGCACCACCTAAAGCCGACCCCCTCCACCCCCAATGTCATTGTCTATCAAACGTTCTTCTCGTTTCCTTCACGGCACAGCACACTCCTCGTTACTTGTTTGTGGACATGGTTTTTGTCCATCTCTCCACGCCCATGAGGATCGCGCTTGCGCTGCCCCTGCTCTTGTGTTCCAAGCCTCTGGGATAGCAGGACGTCAGCGAGAATGTGATCAGCGAAGGAAAGCCAGGCTCGCCAAGGGCACGTCTCACCACAATGTGGCTTCCCTGGAAGCTCTGCCTTCCAGTAGAGAACGGAGCCTCTCACACCAGGGCGAGTGGTTCCAGTCTGCAGGAGAGCCAGGCTTCCCCTTGGAAATTAACTTGGCGTTCTGATGTTTGCAAAAAAAAAAGTAAAAATGAAAGTGGAATGGCCTGTAGCCCAAGGGTGAAGTAGGAAGGAGAGGACAAAAAAAAATGGAAGAGCTCTGCCATCTTCCCACGGAGCACTCGAACGTCCCTGCAGATGCACTTGGGAGCATCACGACATGAGACGAGAAGTCAACGCCAGCTTCTCACTGGGCAATGCTCCCAAGCCATTGTCCAGCTTCTAACTTTGATGACAGTGCTTGGTTACGCTGGCGAATCTGAAACCCTTGATGATCACAGAGCTGTGAATATTTTTGTGAACCTCAATGTCAGGTTAAACAAGCGTGGAGGTATCAGACCCGGATTTTATGTGAAACTCAAAGATCTAGAAAAATGGCAGAATAATCTGTTCCCATCCCATCCAATTGATTTCATTGTACCGACAACCTCAGCTGGCATTGTGACCACAAGGAAGCAAGACAAAAACACAGGAGGGAAAATCTTGGGGTTCTTTTTTTAGGGATGTAATGCATATATACATACATATAAAATGCCTCAATGAAAGGAAGGGAGGGAGGAAAAGAGAGAGAGAAAGAGGGGAGGGAAGGGGAGGGGGAAATATTGGAGTCCAGAATGCGGGCTCCTTCCACGGGCTACAGGGCCCCCTTTAATCTGATTCCTGCACTTGCTGTGTAGACTAGAGACGCTTTGTTTTCAGGTCTGCTTCCCTGAGTAGACTGTGAGCTATGAAGGCGACATGTGACGATGCCGTGTCCAGCTTGATCTTTTCAATCTGAGCACAATGCCTGACACAGAGTCAGCTCCCAGTTATTATTTGTTGAAAGGCTGATCAATCCTGCATCTGATTTCTTCCCTATTCCCAGCCTGTTCTGCAAAACAGATGAAAACAACTGGCTGCATCCAGATCCTTACAGATTTTAACAGGAGATGATTCCAAGCAGGAAGGAATACGGTGTTTTTCCTGAAGAAAACCCTCCGTGGGCACTGATTTTGTCGTTTCTTCCGTCATCTCTACATTATAGGCAGGCTGAGTAAGACCCTCGCTCCCCAAGGCAGCTCGAGTTTCAAATATCCTTTCCCATTGCCCTCATAACGGCACTTAGATTTTCAATTTCTGGTTCTGGGTTCGGAATTTAAGAAAAACCCAAGTGTAGATTTTGTCACCTGGAGAGAAATACTCCTTCTTGGGTCTGTTTAATTAATAACAATAATAATGGCTGCTGCATGTGCCTGCTTGCTGCGAGTTAAGTACCTTGCATGCATTCTAGATCATTTAAGCCAGGCCTCGGTGAGGTGCTATTACTTTTACTCCCACTTTGCAGAAGAGGAAACCGAGGCTCGGTTACAGCCTGTGGCGTCACTATTACGGACTGAATCATGTCCCCCAAAAGATATGTTGAAGTCTTGAGCCCCAGCACCCGTGAATGTGAACTTTTTTGGAAATAAGGACACTGCAGACGGAATTATTTAAATTAAAATGATTATCATGCTAGAGGAGACTGGACCCACGATCCAATAGGACTGGAGTCCTTATAAGAAGGAAGGGAGAGACGCTCAGGGGAGAAGGCCACGCGGCTGAGAGGCAGAGGCTGCCGTGCTGCAGCCGGAAGCCCAGGCACGCCAAGGAGGCCGGCAGCCCCCGGAACTGCAAGAGGCAGGAGGGACCCTCCCTCGAGCCCTCAGAGGCAGCAGGGACACCTTGATTTCAGACTTCCGTTCCCCAGAACCATGAGACAATAAATTTATCATGTTTTAAGCCACGAGGTTGGTGGGACTGTTAGGGAGCCCAGGGAAACTAATGGCCAGGGAGAAAGCGACAGGTCCCGGGCCTGCGCGACACCCTAGGCTATGCTGCCGGTCGGGACGTGCTTGGTAGGTTTTGGTTTCGTTGTTACCCTTGCCAAGAGCTGGGCCGTCCCCCCCTCACTTGCTCATGAGGACTTTGATAGGCCAGCATCAGGAACCGTGGAGTGCCTTTGCCGGCAGAAATCTTTCCTTTCCCTGGAGCTCTGCACCAGGATGGCTGCCTTTTTATGAGCCCCTAAGGTGGTTCTAGCAAAGGGCACCAGATCTCACAGCAGCCAGTGGAAATGGCTGAGCACAGAACCCCACGCAGGAGGAGCCAGAAAAACCCAGGCCGGCCGGGGACAGCCTGCCTTCAGCAAGGCGGAGACGATACTGCCACCTTCTCCCCTCCTTCCTCCTCCTCCTCCCTCCCTAATATCCCATCTTATTGCCAGCTCCCCTCTCTCTGTCCAGCCCCATCACCTGAGGGCAGGTCACCACGACACCAGGATGTCCACAGAGCAGCTCGCTTCCCAGCCGTCGTTACACTGCCGACGACGGTGTCCGCTGAGGAGGAGACAGTCGGGCATTCTCCAAGCCAGGAGCGCACCTGAATCACCCGCTAGCCCAGGAAAGGACCCTGCCCCTGCGCAGCTTCCTCCCACACCTTCCCTCCAGGGAGCTCCTGTCAGCCGACGCCAGGGAACGCGGTGGCATTTGAAAGGAAGGCCCCGTCACATTCTTATTGGCATTTAAAGTTATTATCTGGGCCTAGAATCCAATTTTGAACTCAAATCAAGTCACACCCAAATCGCCGTTTAATTTGTGAGTTCAATCCAGCTGGGGAGAGACGCAGGGGAGAGTCGCCGTGCGAGAGCCCAAGGCAGGTTTCATGGGTGGACTCGGCCAAGGCCTGTGCTGAAGCGTTTTCAGCTGTAAGGATAAAACAGAAACAGACATGTAGCCGAGATGAAGGTGTAAGGCAAGTTGGTGCAAAAATGAATTTGATTCCTAAAAATGAACTTGGCATCTGTGGCAGCCGCTGTCCACCCCTCTGTCCAGTCCTAGTGGGCCCCCACCACAGACTCCCCTGCTCACTGGCTTCAGGTGGGGCCCAGCCTGGGGGAGACACTGGGGGAGATGGGGAGGATGGGAAGGAAGGGGGAAGCTGGGGCACTTCCCCTCCTTCTGGCCTCGGGCAACTTCTCCTGAAGGAGCGGCATCTCCTCTCTGGCTCCAGCCTCTGCAGAGCCTGGGAGTGGTGATCTCCTGCCACTGCTGATCTCTTGGTTTCCTCCCCATCTTGTACTACCAGTTCCTGCATTTAATTCCCTCTGTTTCAAATACTCCGAGTCATTTCTATTTTCCTAGTAGGACCCTGAATATCACAACCCCCCAATGCCAGCTGATACAAACCTGGAAATATGATTTTCAGGAATGCAACTTTGCACAGAAAGTGATGTATATCAGATATATGCAGAGCTGAAAATAAAGGCCTGCCAGGCATCAAGGATTTAAAAAAAAAAAAAAAGCTTTTCCAAGTAAACTTTTGCTCTCTTTGAAGTTAAAAAAAAAAAAGTGAAAATAAAAGGATGGGCTTTGTATTCAAGCCAACCTGCCAGTTCTGCCTTTTACCAGCTGAAGGCCCTAGAACAGGTCATTTTATTTCCTTGAACCTCAGTTTTCTCACCTGCAAGATGGGGAGAACAATACCCGCATCTTATGATTGTCTTGAAAATACAGTAAATGCAGTTCCTGGCACTGAGTGACTGGTCCTGTAAATTCTGGTTCCTTTCTCGAGAGTAAAATTTACTATTGCCACACGCACATTCTGTGGGTGCAAGTTCAGCCTCAAACACTTGCTTTAGCATTTTTAGCCTTCTGTGAACATTCCAGAAATGTAAAAGAGCACCCTCAGAGCTTGAATAATATGATAAATGAACTAAACCTAATAGATATATACAGAACATTGCACCCCAAAACAGCAGGCTATATATTCTTTTCAAGTGCTCATGGATCTTTCTCCAGGATAGACCATATGTTGGGTCACAAAGCAGATGTCAATAAATTCAACAAAGTCGAAATTATACAAAGCACTTTCTCTGATCATAATGGAATAAAGCTGGAAATCAACAAGCAGCAGAAAAAGGGAAAACTCACATGTATATGATTAAACAACACACTCTTAAACAAGCAGTGAGTCAAAGAAGAAATTTCAAGAGAAATCAATAAATATCTCAAGATGAATGACAATAAAAACACAACATATCAGAACCTATGGGATGCAGTGAAGGCAGTGCTGAGAGGAAAATTTATAGCCCTTAATGCTTACATTAAAAAAGAAGAAAGAGCTAAAAAGCAATGACCTAACTACACAGCTGGCTAGAAAAAGAACAGCAAACCAATCCCAAAGCAAGTAGAAGGAATGAAATAACAAAAATCAGAGCAGAAATACATAAAATTGAGAAAAAGAAAAAAAAAACAGTAGAGAGAATTAACAAAACCAAAAGTTGGTTCTTCGAGAAGATTAACAAAATCGACAAACCCTTAGCTAGACTGACTAAGAAAAAAAGAGAGAAGATGCATATAAGTGAAAAAAAAAATGAAAACGGGAACATTACTACTGACTTCACGGAAATAAGAGAGATCATAAGAGGATACTATGAACAACTTTATGCCAAAAAACTAGACAATGTAGATGAAATGGAAAAATTCCTAGGAATGCACAAACAACATACACTGACCCTAGGAGAAATAGAAGACCTCAACAAACCAATCACAAGTAAAGAGATTGAAACAGTCATCAAACAGCTCCCCAAAATGAAAAGCCCAGGACCAGATGGTTTCACAGGTGAGTTCTACCAAGCATTCAAAGAAGATTTAATACCAATCTTACTCAAGCTCTTCCAAAAAACTGAACAGGAGGGAATGCTACCAAACTCATTCTATGAAGCCAATATCACCCTAAGACCAAAGCCAGATAAAGATATTATGAAAAAAGAAAATTACAGACCCATTTCTCTAATATACGGATGCAAAAATCCTCAATAAAATAGTTGCTAATTGAATCCAACAACACATTAAAAGAATTACTCATCATGATCAAGTGGGTTTTATACCAGGCATGCAAGGCTGGTTCAACACAAGAAAATCTATCAGCATAATACACCACATTAATAAATCAAAGAAGGGTGGGTAGGTGAGGCAGCGGGGGCAGGAGGGTGTGGGGTTGGAGGAATGAGGTCCCAGGGCAGAGGAACCGAGAGGAGTAGGCAGGGGAGACCAGGCTGCAGCAGGTGGGGAGCCCCAGAAGTCAGGGGCAGGGCCCCCCACCCAGGGGAGGGGACTCTACTGTGATCCCTTCTAGGGAGTCAGGGCAGGTGAGGGCTTTGCAGAAAGTGGGGTGCAGAGGTACGTGGACTGCCCATGAGGTTCCCATCCAGCAGATGCCCAATACATAGGCCATGCGGACACCCCTCAAAAAAAAAATCAAAGAAGAAAAATCACATGATCTTATCGATTGATGTAGAAAAGGCATTTGACAAAATACAGCATCCTTTCATGATGAAAATACTACAAAAGATAGGAATTGAAAGAAACTTTCTCAACAGGATAAAGGCCATATATGAAAAACCCACAGCTAACATTGTACTCAATGGTGAAAGACTGAAAGCTTTCCCATTGAAATCAGGGACAAGACAAGGATGCCCACGGTCACCACTGTTGTTCAATATGGTGCTAGAGGTTTCAGCTATAGCAATCAGGCAAGAAAAAGAAATAAAAGGCATCCAAATAGGAAAGGAAGAAGTAAAACTTTCACTATTCACAGATGATATGATCCTATATTTAGAAAATCTCAAAAAACTAAAACAAAGCTGCTAGAGCTAATAAACGATTTCAGTAGAGTATCAGGATACAAGATCAATATGCAAAAAATCAGTGGTGTTTCTATACAGTTGCAATGTGAAATCTGAGGAGGAAGTCAGGAAAAAAAATTCCATTTACAATAGCAACTAAAAGAATCAAATATTTAGGAATAAACTTGACCGAGGATGTAAAGCACTTGTATTCAGAAAACTATAACACATTGCTAAAAGAAGTCAAAAAAGACCTAAATAATTGGAAGAACATTCCATGCTCATGGATTGGAAGACTAAATATCATTAAGATGTCAATTCTACTCAAATTGATATACAGATTCAATGTAATCCCAATAAAAATTCCAGTAGCATTTTTTAAACAAACGGAAAACACAATTATCAAAATTATCTGGAAGGGTAAGAGGCCCCGAATAGCCAGAAACATCTTTTTTTTTTTTTTTTT